>WNNJ02003575.1:0-11052 GCA_012934845.2 Pomphorhynchus laevis | reverse complement strand
TAAAATATAAACTAAAAGTCGAGATAAATAAATCTTTCGCTTTGATTCCTTTTATTTTATAGAAATAAAACTTGAAATATGCAATCTGGGAAGCAATCTTCATCTGAAAATATTCATTTTCTAAAAACTTTAAAAGTTTTTAGAGAATACTCAATTTGATAACTATTTAAGATGTAACGTCCGATTTAAAATATAAACTAAAAGTCGAGATAAATAAATCTTTCGCTTTGATTCCTTTTATTTTATAGAAATAAAACTTGAAATATGTAATCTGGGAAGCAATCTTCATCTGAAAATATTCATTTTCTAAAAACTTTAAAAGTTTTTAGAGAATACTCAATTTGATAACTATTTAAGATGTAACGTCCGATTTAAAATATAAACTAAAAGTCGAGATAAATAAATCTTTTGCTTTGATTCCTTTTATTTTATAGAAATAAAACTTGAAATATGTAATCTGGGAAGCAATCTTCATCTGAAAATATTCATTTTCTAAAAACTTTAAAAGTTTTTAGAGAATACTCAATTTGATAACTATTTAAGATGTAACGTCCGATTTAAAATATAAACTAAAAGTCGAGATAAATAAATCTTTCGCTTTGATTCCTTTTATTTTATAGAAATAAAACTTGAAATATGTAATCTGGGAAGCAATCTTCATCTGAAAATATTCATTTTCTAAAAACTTTAAAAGTTTTTAGAGAATACTCAATTTGATAACTATTTAAGATGTAACGTCCGATTTAAAATATAAACTAAAAGTCGAGATAAATAAATCTTTCGCTTTGATTCCTTTTATTTTATAGAAATAAAACTTGAAATATGCAATCTGGGAAGCAATCTTCATCTGAAAATATTCATTTTCTTAAAACTTTAAAAGTTTTTAGAGAATACTCAATTTGATAACTATTTAAGATGTATCTTAAATTTTAAAATATAAACTAAAAGTCGAGATAAATAAATCTTTCGCTTTGATTCCTTTTATTTTATAGAAATAAAACTTGAAATATGTAATCTGGGAAGCAATCTTCATCTGAAAATATTCATTTTCTAAAAACTTTAAAAGTTTTTAGAGAATACTCAATTTGATCACTATTTAAGATGTAACGTCCGATTTAAAATATAAACTAAAAGTCGAGATAAATAAATCTTTCGCTTTGATTTCTTTTATTTTATAGAAATAAAACTTGAAATATGTAATCTGGGAAGCAATCTTCATCTGAAAATATTCATTCTCTAAAAACTTTAAAAGTTTTTAGAGAATACTCAATTTGATAACTATTTAAGATGTAAATAAAATATAAACTAAAAGTCGAGATAAATAAATCTTTCGCTTTGATTCCTTTTATTTTATAGAAATAAAACTTGAAATATGTAATCTGGGAAGCAATCTTCATCTGAAAATATTCATTTTCTAAAAACTTTAAAAGTTTTTAGAGAATACTCAATTTGATAACTATTTAAGATGTAACGTCCTATTTAAAATATAAACTAAAAGTCGAGATAAATAAATCTTTCGCTTTGATTCCTTTTATTTTATAGAAATAAAACTTGAAATATGTAATCTGGGAAGCAATCTTCATCTGAAAATATTCATTTTCTAAAAACTTTAAAAGTTTTTAGAGAATACTCAATTTGATAACTATTTAAGATGTAACGTCCGATTTAAAATATAAACTAAAAGTCGAGATAAATAAATCTTTCGCTTTGATTCCTTTTATTTTATAGAAATAAAACTTGAAATATGCAATCTGGGAAGCAATCTTCATCTGAAAATATTCATTCTCTAAAAACTTTAAAAGTTTTTAGAGAATACTCAATTTGATAACTATTTAAGATGTAACGTCCGATTTAAAATATAAACTAAAAGTCGAGATAAATAAATCTTTCGCTTTGATTCCTTTTATTTTATAGAAATAAAACTTGAAATATGCAATCTGGGAAGCAATCTTCATCTGAAAATATTCATTTTCTTAAAAACTTTAAAAGTTTTTAGAGAATACTCAATTTGATAACTATTTAAGATGTATCTTCAATTTTAAAATATAAACTAAAAGTCGAGATAAATAAATCTTTCGCTTTGATTCCTTTTATTTTATAGAAATAAAACTTGAAATATGCAATCTGGGAAGCAATCTTCATCTGAAAATATTCATTTTCTAAAAACTTTAAAAGTTTTTAGAGAATACTCAATTTGATAACTATTTAAGATGTAACGTCCGATTTAAAATATAAACTAAAAGTCGAGATAAATAAATCTTTCGCTTTGATTCCTTTTATTTTATAGAAATAAAACTTGAAATATGCAATCTGGGAAGCAATCTTCATCTGAAAATATTCATTCTCTAAAAACTTTAAAAGTTTTTAGTGAATACTCAATTTGATAACTATTTAAGATGTAACGTCCAATTTAAAATATAAACTAAAAGTCGAGATGAATAAATCTTTCGCTTTGATTCCTTTTATTTTATAGAAATAAAACTTGAAATATGCAATCTGGGAAGCAATCTTCATCTGAAAATATTCATTTTCTAAAAACTTTAAAAGTTTTTAGAGAATACTCAATTTGATAACTATTTAAGATGTAACGTCCGATTTAAAATATAAACTAAAAGTCGAGATAAATAAATCTTTCGCTTTGATTCCTTTTATTTTATAGAAATAAAACTTGAAATATGCAATCTGGGAAGCAATCTTCATCTGAAAATATTCATTCTCTAAAAACTTTAAAAGTTTTTAGAGAATACTCAATTTGATAACTATTTAAGATGTAACGTCCGATTTAAAATATAAACTAAAAGTCGAGATAAATAAATCTTTCGCTTTGATTCCTTTTATTTTATAGAAATAAAACTTGAAATATGCAATCTGGGAAGCAATCTTCATCTGAAAATATTCATTTTCTAAAAACTTTAAAAGTTTTTAGAGAATACTCAATTTGATAACTATTTAAGATGTAACGTCCGATTTAAAATATAAACTAAAAGTCGAGATAAATAAATCTTTCGCTTTGATTCCTTTTATTTTATAGAAATAAAACTTGAAATATGCAATCTGGGAAGCAAACTTCATCTGAAAATATTCATTCTCTAAAAACTTTAAAAGTTTTTAGAGAATACTCAATTTGATAACTATTTAAGATGTAACGTCCGATTTAAAATATAAACTAAAAGTCGAGATAAATAAATCTTTCGCTTTGATTCCTTTTATTTTATAGAAATAAAACTTGAAATATGCAATCTGGGAAGCAATCTTCATCTGAAAATATTCATTTTCTAAAAACTTTAAAAGTTTTTAGAGAATACTCAATTTGATAACTATTTAAGATGTAACGTCCGATTTAAAATATAAACTAAAAGTCGAGATAAATAAATCTTTCGCTTTGATTCCTTTTATTTTATAGAAATAAAACTTGAAATATGCAATCTGGGAAGCAATCTTCATCTGAAAATATTCATTTTCTAAAAACTTTAAAAGTTTTTAGAGAATACTCAATTTGATAACTATTTAAGATGTAACGTCCGATTTAAAATATAAACTAAAAGTCGAGATAAATAAATCTTTCGCTTTGATTCCTTTTATTTTATAGAAATAAAACTTGAAATATGCAATCTGGGAAGCAATCTTCATCTGAAAATATTCATTTTCTAAAAACTTTAAAAGTTTTTAGAGAATACTCAATTTGATAACTATTTAAGATGTAACGTCCGATTTAAAATATAAACTAAAAGTCGAGATAAATAAATCTTTCGCTTTGATTCCTTTTATTTTATAGAAATAAAACTTGAAATATGCAATCTGGGAAGCAATCTTCATCTGAAAATATTCATTCTCTAAAAACTTTAAAAGTTTTTAGAGAATACTCAATTTGATAACTATTTAAGATGTAACGTCCTATTTAAAATATAAACTAAAAGTCGAGATAAATAAATCTTTCGCTTTGATTCCTTTTATTTTATAGAAATAAAACTTGAAATATGTAATCTGGGAAGCAATCTTCATCTGAAAATATTCATTTTCTAAAAACTTTAAAAGTTTTTAGAGAATACTCAATTTGATAACTATTTAAGATGTAACGTCCGATTTTAAATATAAACTAAAAGTCGAGATAAATAAATCTTTCGCTTTGATTCCTTTTATTTTATAGAAATAAAACTTGAAATATGCAATCTGGGAAGCAATCTTCATCTGAAAATATTCATTTTCTAAAAACTTTAAAAGTTTTTAGAGAATACTCAATTTGATAACTATTTAAGATGTAACGTCCGATTTTAAATATAAACTAAAAGTCGAGATAAATAAATCTTTCGCTTTGATTCCTTTTATTTTATAGAAATAAAACTTGAAATATGCAATCTGGGAAGCAATCTTCATCTGAAAATATTCATTTTCTAAAAACTTTAAAAGTTTTTAGAGAATACTCAATTTGATAACTATTTAAGATGTAACGTCCGATTTAAAATATAAACTAAAAGTCGAGATAAATAAATCTTTCGCTTTGATTCCTTTTATTTTATAGAAATAAAACTTGAAATATGCAATCTGGGAAGCAATCTTCATCTGAAAATATTCATTCTCTAAAAACTTTAAAAGTTTTTAGTGAATACTCAATTTGATAACTATTTAAGATGTAACGTCCAATTTAAAATATAAACTAAAAGTCGAGATGAATAAATCTTTCGCTTTGATTCCTTTTATTTTATAGAAATAAAACTTGAAATATGCAATCTGGGAAGCAATCTTCATCTGAAAATATTCATTTTCTAAAAACTTTAAAAGTTTTTAGAGAATACTCAATTTGATAACTATTTAAGATGTAACGTCCTATTTAAAATATAAACTAAAAGTCGAGATAAATAAATCTTTCGCTTTGATTCCTTTTATTTTATAGAAATAAAACTTGAAATATGCAATCTGGGAAGCAAACTTCATCTGAAAATATTCATTCTCTAAAAACTTTAAAAGTTTTTAGAGAATACTCAATTTGATAACTATTTAAGATGTAACGTCCTATTTAAAATATAAACTAAAAGTCGAGATAAATAAATCTTTCGCTTTGATTCCTTTTATTTTATAGAAATAAAACTTGAAATATGTAATCTGGGAGGCAATCTTCATCTGAAAATATTCATTTTCTAAAAACTTTAAAAGTTTTTAGAGAATACTCAATTTGATAACTATTTAAGATGTAACGTCCGATTTTAAATATAAACTAAAAGTCGAGATAAATAAATCTTTCGCTTTGATTCCTTTTATTTTATAGAAATAAAACTTGAAATATGCAATCTGGGAAGCAAACTTCATCTGAAAATATTCATTCTCTAAAAACTTTAAAAGTTTTTAGAGAATACTCAATTTGATAACTATTTAAGATGTAACGTCCGATTTAAAATATAAACTAAATGTCGAGATAAATAAATCTTTCGCTTTGATTCCTTTTATTTTATAGAAATAAAACTTGAAATATGCAATCTGGGAAGCAATCTTCATCTGAAAATATTCATTTTCTTAAAACTTTTAAAGTTTTCAGAGAATACTCAATTTGATAACTATTTAAGATGTATCTTCAATTTTAAAATATAAACTAAAAGTCGAGATAAATAAATCTTTCGCTTTGATTCCTTTTATTTTATAGAAATAAAACTTGAAATATGCAATCTGGGAAGCAATCTTCATCTGAAAATATTCATTCTCTAAAAACTTTAAAAGTTTTTAGTGAATACTCAATTTGATCACTATTTAAGATGTATAAATGAAGAATTTACAATGAAAACCGGGGACCGATATATTTTAGGAATTGTAACATAATTTTAAAGGTGTCACCATATGCATTACATATCTATACGTATGGTTTTATCGTTAAAATTAATTTTTTATCTTTTATTAAGCGCGACAATTCAGCTTGCATAAGGGAGTTGATGGACGATCTCGGCCTATGCATATTTCGCGGCTACGACTCGGCACCACACGAGCCTGATACAGCTTAACGTTTCGTGAATTTGATTTTCGTTGAAGTAATTGAAAGAATGTCAATTTTATCAAATATAATATTTTTAAGTTAAAAAATTATTTTTCTTAAAGTTTTGACATAAAGCAATATTCATATTTGTTATTCAAACGTTCGATTAAGTACAAAAGGATTAAGGTCCCATTAGCATTATTTAAGAAGAAATTTGAACTTTAATAATTTAAATTTAATTAAAATGTTTTTTAATTAAAAAACATTTTTATTGTTATTGTTTAATTTTTATTGTTATTAATTATTGGTATTAAATATTTTGTGGATACAAATTATCAAAGCCAAGACGCCTATTTTTTAACTAAGATGAATTTTATAATGCCTTCGATTAATGTGTTGAAGGGATTTGATATTTTATGCCGTCATCTATCCTGACATAGAAAATGTCCCCATTGTTTTCCCCGACATAACACTAACTCTTTCCTACGTAATTTGCACTAAAAATATATTTGATAAGATTTCAATAAATTCGAGAATGTCGGTTTTTGTAGCATTCCTCACGATTTTTTTCATCTTTGCATTGCCCATTCACAAATCGCATAAGATTTCAAATGGTCATCTACCATTTATTTTAAGAATATATGAGCTAAATATAGTCAGAAAATTTTAACTCTATTTACCTTCCCATTACTTGCCAACCTTTATACCCATTCCCAATAGAGATAACCATTTTGATGATTTCATTATTAAAATAGTGAAATTCTCATTATTTCAATGCTGAAATAGTGAGAATTAAAAAATAATATAAAATTTTATTTGTTAAAAATATCTTCTTAAAGGATGATAGCGAAATGATGTTTACTCAGTAAACATCATTTACTAATGATAAGTTACTAATGAATGATAAGTGAGTTTACTTAGTTTACTTAGTATAACAATCCATCGTATAGAATAGGAGATTTAATAACAAAAAAACTTAAACTATTTTTATATATTTTTTATGTTAAAACGGTAAATTTGGAGTCATATTAATATTTGGGTTTTTTCGCTTATGTATAGTGGGTTTTATCAAAATTTAAACAGACACAAATATATTTTAATTTGTTGTGCTCTTTCAACTTTCACGTTTTTCGGGAAAACTCTTAAAAATATTTTAATTTTAACTTTTTTCAAGAATTGTAAAATCTAATCTAAATTTAAAAGATATGCATTTTGAAAATTGTATTTTGAATTTTCCAATGAATGAAGATTATTTTATTTTTAATTCAAAAAACAAGATTTAAAACTAAAAAAAATCTAATTTTTCAAATATTATTTTTCAAAATATTTCAATATTTTTCAATATTAAAAATATAGTTTCTCCAAAAATTATTATAAAAGTTGAAGCATATCTAAAAACCACAATATTTGTATTTTTTACATTTTGATACAACACTTTGCATATAACCAAAAATGATCGTGTGTTTGTTATCCAAGCGTTCGATTCTAGAGTGGTAAAGTACATACTAAAATATTAATGTTCCAATAGCATTATTCAAGAAATTACTATTTTTATAAATAAGGTGTAATTATTATTTTTTAATTTCATCGAGTACAAAATAGAAAAATAATATGTGTGTAATATTAAACACCCCTAAACGTTGCAGCGAAAAACGCCGTCGCGAAGAAATTGGCGAAACAAATAAATATATTTCTTTATTTTTAAGATTAAATTAATATCCATGGTACACAGTAAACAATGGATCGGAGAGGGGGGTTAAAGGCATGGCAAGCCATGCAAAGTTAATGTAGTGTTAAACTAATTTCTGGAGTATTACTAAAATATTAAGGTCCCATTTAAGATATTTTGATTTTAATAATTAAAATTTAATTAATTTTTCAAATTTAATTTGGATCAAGTACAAAATGTAAAAATACATGTCCATAATATTTAATACCCATTAATCTCCATGGTAAGCAGTAAAAATGAGTCAGGGGATAAGGGGAATTGTAAGCCTTTGTGGAGGTAAAATAAAAATCGAGTATTTGGATTATATTGCTTTGTCGATTACCAAGATTCAGAAATGTTTGGAGTACATAAAACACATATAGGATTTAGCTATTTTGGATTATATTTCTTTGTAGCTTATAAGTTTTAGGAATATTTGGAACATACATAAAAAGAGATTTAAGGAGCGTGAAGATAAATAAATTGGCCAATAAGGCCAAGAGAAGGAAGGCTTATAAAAGAAATAAAGTGAATTTTGCAGAGATAAAAGGTTATACAAAATTAATAAGTTTGAATATATTAGGCAATTAAAATTTAAAGTGAATGAAGATATGGAAAATCGAAAAGAATACGAATTGGAGTGTTAAAAATACCGTGAAGAGATAAAGTGGTAAGTTTGGATGAGCTAGCGATGGTGCTGAGACAGTAGTCAATTTTAAAAAAACCAAGCCAGAGGTAAAAGTAAGACATGCTTGGAAATCTATTTGTCTATTATTAATGTGTTGAAAGTCTCTGAGATGTATGAAAACCAAGAAAGTTCAGATGATCAATTACAGGAAGAGATTTTGGGTTGAGAAAAACCGATTCATATAAAATATGCTGATCATGTTCTCGTGCGTCTTCGCCGCGTCAACCATATCTTCTATAATATTTCCGTCTTATCTTGACCCACCATTAATTTCGTGTTGAATATCGTTAGCGTTACCTTTCGTAACGCTTTCGTCTATTACACCTTGCTTAACTTGATGATTCGCGCTCTGTCACCTAGGCTCTGCGATCAAGTATATCTCCAATTCTCCACGTAACTCTGCACTCAACCAACTAGTCTCCACTCTTTAATCGTCACTGATCCACTTGCCTGGAATTCTTTTTACCAGCTTATTTCAATTCTTCCCCGTCGTATACGTTCCTGTAACATGACCCTTCCTCCACAATAAATGAAGAAATACATTCCCTCAGCATATTATCCAACTCACAATTCTATCATACCTCTTCAACGAATCATTCAACATTTATGCCCTAACGTCTTCCCACATCCCACTCATTTACTTCCTTCAATTTCATCAACGAATCCATTTTACATTTTATTTTGTTTCTCACAATTGTTTTTCTTATACGTGGGCTTGTAAGCAAGTAGTCGCGCATTTGCGACTATATATAAAATAAATATCTGTTTGTATAAATTGATCTGGATCAATTTGCGCAAGTGCAGTTCAAAAAACTCTGAACTTTTGGGAATTTAAGAACATATTAATGAAGATAAGATACTGAAATTGAGCAAAGACAATTGCTTGTGGCAAGAGAAAGGCTAGTGATGTGATCAATGTTTGTATGAGCGTAAGGAAGTATATCGTCAGTGTATCATAAAAATTATGGGAATAGTTATATGAGATAGATCAACTAAAAGATTGAAAAGATATGAACCAAATAAGGATCCTTGGGGGGAACTATATGCAAAGCAGATTAAAATGTGTGAGGAATTTGAAACTGCATAACGATAGGGTCATAAATACATGAAAGAAAACCACTAAACTGTAACTGAAGAAAATCCGCAATTATTCTGAAGACGATAAAATTAAATGGAGTTGTCGACCATCCCGAAAACAGAAGAAATATAGATAGAAATAATAACACTGCAGAGCTATTTTGTCACAGGACAGATGGCAGATCATTTAACATATTTTGACTTGCAATTTCGGTTCAATTATGGGGTTGATAAGCAAACTGAGGAGGATATAAATTTGATGAAAAAGAATAGGAAGTAACTTGGTTTAGAAGACAGCGTTCAAAAAATCTAAAAATGTTTGGGAGTTTGAAATTAAACTGCATGATGCAGGAGTAGAGGAGTCTTAATAATGTTTTTTCAGAATGGTTGTAAAAGGTAGATTTTAGTTTGGTTGGAAATACATTATTTTGAATTGACAAATTCAATGTATTTGTTAGGAATGTGAATTTTAAGGATATGAGTTTGGAGGAGAGCTGGTAGTGATGTATATTTTTTAGCGACTGTGAAGTTGAGGAATTTGTGTCTTCAGATACTGGGAGGAGATAGCGATGTTCAAGAAGTGAAATAAATGTATATTAAATTAATATGTAGTACATGTGATTGATTTCTACGTAGTATATGTAATTGATTGGTTTCATTTATTAAATTGATTCAGTGATTATAAAGGTGATTTAGTATTGATGATAATTATGTGAAATATGTTACATACTTGATAAAATTTTCAAAATGTTGTTTGGAACATCAAACAGTGAACGAAAACGCAATTTTTAAACAAAATCGTGTAGAAAATTTAAAGAGTAAAGAATTATAGATAAAAATACTAATGAAGAGTGAACCCGCTTCATCATCAAGTGCTACTACGTCTTTCGACAACGCGATCGTGTTGCTTTGACGTGTGCTTACAGAGAAGTCAAGAGAGAGTACATGCTCGAGGTTTGAACCCCGTACATAGAGTTTGCAATGCACACGCCTCCGTCATTCGCCCACGAGGGCTAAATACTAATACAATGCACATGCCTTCAACATTCGACTACGGGGATAAAAATACTAATTTGAGGCATAAGAATACAAAAGAATTCCCCTCAAGTTGACAACTAAATATTTTGATTATTATTAAAATTAAAGTAACTTTTAATGAACAACATTATTTCGAAACTTAAGCCTTGTACAAGCACAATTACGGAAATGAACATATACTCTTTATAAAGTATCATTAACTTAAACCGAATTGAATTAGTATAAGTAGACATGAATTATACAATCGGTGAAACTAATCATTCAAGTCAAATTTTTGTACCACTGATGCCTTGATTAAAAAACTTTATAGCATATACTCTAAACTTGAACCGAGTACTGAGCATTGATTACAGTTATATTAACTTGACTTGAGCAAGGCATTTAACAGAATATATCATCAATTGCTGCTTAATAAGTTTGTACTATTTGATATTCCACAATGGCAATTATCATGAATATCATCATACTTTGAGCACAGATTTATATATATATATATATATATATATATATATATATATATATATATATATATATATATATAATTTAAATATTAAAGACAGAACCAGAATGCTTATATTTTTT
>WNNJ02003574.1:0-73495 GCA_012934845.2 Pomphorhynchus laevis | reverse complement strand
CCTTCAGTATCTGCCGCAGAAGGAAACTGAGTGCGGTTTGAACAATATTGTCCCCGACAGTTGTAACACTTCAATCCTGCTCGAGCACATCTACATCCTTTACATCGTGCTGCCTGGTCATTACAAGTGCAACATAGAGGGCTACCTGTAGGCTTACCGCGAACCATTGATCGGTGTTGTATAATTTCGTTGTTAGGATTTGTGTTTTTATATATTCGATTGTATTTATATTATATATTGTAATCACTTAATTGATTTGTATGTTATTTTATCTCAAATGTAAGTTGTTAATTTATTAGTCAAGAAAGTTCAAATTATTATTAATTATTAATAATTAATAATAAATATCGATAATTATTAATAATTTTCCTGTATCGAGCTGCATCAATGTGCATCAGGGGTCATCGTTCGACCGGGGATCGCCCAGACAGTAGTAGCGCATTTGCCAGGGCCTTTCACCCTATGTCAAAATGACCCGCTAATTTAAATTTAAGATTTAAATTTTGCTTTTTTTGCAAATTTTTTAATGGCCCATTTGCGGGAAACGTTTTTCCTGTACAAAGCTTGAATAACAAAGAAAAATAATAATAAAAAAATTATTTATTAATAATTAATTTTTTTATTATTATTATTTTACAATCTCTGGGTTACCCGCAAATGGGCCCGTAAATGAGAATTCAGTTCAGTTTGGGTTCAAAATTCTGGACGTCCGATTGCAGATCGCGTTCCTCTGATGCATCGCGATGTCATTTTTGCAAGTAATAGGCCTAGACGCGTTCTAAGCTTTGTAAGCTCGTCGGGTATCTGCTTGCTCGCTTATTTGCCAATTTAGATGCGATCCGTCTTAAAAGTTGTGTGGCATTGTCACCGCTTCCACCTGAGAATGAGAAGACGGCGGGTACAAGAGACCCCCGCTCGAACTCTGTTATTCTTTCGAGATATTTACTGCGCTTTCGCTGTTGGTGGTACTTATAGCAGGACTCTGGTATCTTGGAGGAGTTGGACTAAGCGAAAGCGTTAAACACGCAAATGTCGAAGAAAGTTCGCTCACTCCTATCACCAAACAACCCTGAGCACGCAATGTCGAGCCTAGCATCACGATCTTTTGTCGTTGAGCCGTTTCTAAAGTTAAAGTTTGGCGGGACTGGTGTTAGCAGCGGCTCGACTTGTACGTTATACGATGTTTCTGTTAGCTGATGGACAATAAAATCGCGCACGGCATCGTGTCGCATCGACGGCAGACCACCGAATGGGCATGAGAGAGCATGGGCAACTGTATTAATCTGCCTACATTTACATTGAGTTGATGCGGATTTAGGCCTAATTCCGTATCTAGAAGAAATAGAATCACAAAACTCGATGTTACTTAATCGAGTTGCTCGATCGAATGTAGGATATCCGGATAGCCATGACGAAGCCCCTGTTGTTGAAGCATGCTCAATTGCGGTACACAGAATTCCACTCGCATTGCTCAAAATATCTTCTTGGTCAAGCTTTTCACTAGAGGCTTTTGCTGCCCGTAGATTTTTAATAATTGTCTCCTGCATAGAATTAAGTACCGAGCCAATATATCCTTGTATGCTTGGCTCACACACTGAGGTCGATGATCGATATTCGTTGCTTGGTAACGTGCTAGGATCTCTAATGCATAAACCGCCGTTGCGAAAACTCAACTGGCATGTGCGCCATAAGATATCGTCTTGAGAAATATCAATGTCAAAAAGATGTGATATTGTAGACTTTAGTTTCAGTGTCAGAGGTGCGAACCACCCAGAGGGACACTCATAGCATCGTTGAGTATGTGTCCATTTATGCTGAATAGACTAAATTAAGCACACGTATGCAACCTGAGTGTCTAACTCTCCTACTTTCTTCAACTGTGACACTAATGTGCAAAGGGAGGAAACTGATGATCGTATAAACGTCTCTATGTATTCGGCTGATCCGATTGGTACTCCAAGAACGGGTAGGCCATCCTCAACGATGGAGAGTCCAGCGTTATCAAGTAACGATTGGAAAGTCGAGATGTCGTTCCCGTTGAAATATACCTTGCATTTTCCCGGATTCTAGTGTACGCCATATGAGGGGCCGAAGGATTGAAGCAACTTAAATGCTTCAATGACATCTTGTGGGGAACCTATTAGGTTGCCGTCGTCTGCGTACCATAACTGTTTTATGTTTGGGCAAGTTCTTTTAATACGGAGTAGTAACGGAAGTGTTGCAGAGGCAAATGCTGACATCGAAAAGACTTTGCCTTGTGTAAATCCTTCAGCAGATAGTAAGAATTCACTGTCAATTGTTAGCAGTGTCGGCTTTCTGTATAGGTTAGAAAGGACTGTGTTCAATGCTGGACAGATATTTGGCATGTTTGAGAGAGCGATCATTCTATTCACTCTGTTGAATGCGTTGTCAGCATCTATTGTGAGTAGCACGAATGTAGGATTTCTATTCAACAAGTCACGAATACCGTGAATAACGCATTCGGTGCCAGCACGCTGCGAGGCGCAAAATTGGACATTCCCGCATATTATTTGCAGTTGGGGTGATATTATTTTCAATATTGATTTAGATATAATGCGTCTGGAAACATCTCCTATTCCTATAGGACGTACGCCAGGATTTTCGCTAAGAGGAATAAGGCGACTAGCGGTGAAGGCTGTCATCGACTCCTGTGAGATTGGATTTAATGCTAATTGTCGAGCGAAAGATGCAAGTGATTCAGCTAGACGTTTCGATTCTGCCCCAAAGTCAACCAACATTCGATGCCATGCTCTTGCATCTAATCCGGACGGGCCCGCTCCTCCCTTCACTTTCTTATAGTTGGCAACGATCAGTTCAAAGTCAATAGAATCAAATGCAACTGGGTGAAACCCAGGAATGTCATCGATAGGCCTGCGCAGAATGGCGTCATCAGATTTTGCTGAAGCCATCGGATGCTTATCAATAGGAATTTGTCTCACTGTTTGGCCGTCTATTATTTCGTCTATTCGAAGAGGATGCCCTCTACCATCATTTGATTCAAGTAATTTGACAGCAGCTGTCATCTTCCCACCAAGAACAAGCTTCTGAACAGTTTTCAGAATATCATTATTTAGAGGATCATATAGCTTGTGGGAAGACTGAGACTGGAGAAAACGAGCTTCGTTGAGCAGCGTTTGCATATCTCCGCTTGTCCAACAATCAAGTCTGCGATCGAGAATTTGTTTTAGTTGCTTAGGGTTCGCTTTAGCAGGGCGCTGGAGGATTAACTGACTGATGACAACCGCGAGTGAAAGCGAGCAATCGTTTGTGGATGCTAATTCATATATCCGTGCAAGCTCTGAGATAAATCGCTTAGATCCGATGCATCTTGGTAGTCTAAACAGGTTTGGTTTCCATAGAATAACTTCATGCAATATCGACTCCACCAAGAGAGTATCTGATGAAGATTGGAGTTGCAAGATGGTTGCAGTTATAGGCTCAAGTTCTGTCTGAAGAATGTTCTGCGGACTTTTTGTTCCAACGTTTTGAGTTTCAGATGTAGCACGTAAGTGCGATGTAAGTTGGACATTGGTAGACGCGTGTGTGGACAGCACCGGGTTTTTCCTGGAGCAGTTAGGAGCAGAGCACGTTTTGCAAGGTTTCGAATTGCGCGCACATTTACAGCGAATACATTTGGCTGCACTCGTGTTGCAGTTGCAGCATTTTGATAGCGAAGAAGGTATTCCTCTAGGCATGTAGTGTCGATTTCAGAGCGTTGATACTGAGCACAGTGATTCTTTGTTATTGATGGATTAAAAAATTTGAAGGATTGTAAGATGTTTGTTATGTTTGTTAGTTATTCATCGAGAATATTTCTCGTTAAAATGTTTTGTAATATTTATTGTAAGAGTTTTAATAACCAAGACTTATTTTAAGATATTTTAATTAATAGAAATAATAATTAATAATAATTTATGTTTATTTATGTATTTATTGCAAAGAAAAAGTTTATTGGTCTGATTTAACTATTAATTTGTCAATTATTTGCTTTATTCAAGTTTTGTTAAATTTACATTCTCTTGTTCAATCGACTGATATGCAGTCTATTTAATCTGTTTATTGAGTTTTCGTTCAATTTTCGCTAAATTTAAATTTCCTATAGATAAGATTACAGCTTAATAAGATATTTATTTTTGTAAGCGGTAAAATAACGACGATAAAATAAGATAAATAATGTTTCTTCCATAGCAATTTCTTCGGAAGGCACTATATTCGCAAGTTAAATACTTGTTACTATAAGCATTGCTTGATGCTAAACAACAATGATTAACGTACTTTATATAAGTAATATTTATATTAGACAATATATTATCTAATTTACAAATTTAGTTCTTATTTAAGACGTTCAGTTTAATAATCATTCAATACATTTAATATGACATTTATTGACATTTATTAATGAGGTGGTACAAGAAATTGGCAAAATCAGTATAGTAAATAATTAACATATGCATGTCGGAAAGCAAACATGGAACAACCAATCATTACACAAAATCACATAACGTTCTAAGCAATATAAGGACCTATTTGCGTGTAACCCGTACATTGTAACTTTATTAGGATTAAATGACGTGGTACAAGGAATTGGCAGAAGTAGTATAATACATAATAAACAACTATATTATAATAATCCGGTTAAACGCAAACCAAGAAGTCACGGTGATAAAAGGAATAAGGAATATAGAGTTAAAAATATTAAAAAAGATATGTATATAAATGAACAATTAGAAATGTTAAAACAACTTTTAAGTGATAATAAGCTAAAAGATCTTTATGTAAATATAAGAAGTTTTTCTAAAGATATCATATGTTCAATAAATCAAAAATTAATTAACGACTATGATAGGCTAAGTTGTATTATAGACAGTTATTGTAATACAAAATACTATAATCATACAATAAATGTTAATAATAACAATAGAAAATATACATTAACCATAAACTTCATTAATAAATGTCTAGATAACATAAATATAGCCGGACTTTTAAATAATTCTAAAAGTAAAGAAATAATAGGGTCAGATTTAAGTAAATATATTCCTAAAATAAGGTATAAACTCCTATCACCATTAGTACGAAAAATTTGTAATTATAATAAAGAATTAAAATCAATATGTAACGATAATATTAGAAACATAATGGAAACAGAATGCAATTGTAAAAGTCTTAGTTTTGATAAAATAAATGAACATATATGTACCCATAATCTAGAATTAATTGAAAATTGTGAATTAAGAAAGCTGCTATCAAAAGGGTATTATGATTTTACTTTTAGATCTTCTAAATGTAACAGAAAAATTGTATTGTTTATAAGTTAAGTTATATAATAGACGGTTATTGTAATGTAAAATGATCTATAAATCAAGTTCAAGCAAACTGAAGAAATTGAGGTTAGTAACTTCACTGTTCTAAATCGTGAAATAAAGGAGCTTCCTCCGATTAAGACACTCGTTAATCTGGTTAGCATTACTCCCACAATTCCAATGCAAAAAAAAACAGTATTTCAACGAATTTTTGAGAAAATTTATTAATACACAACCTAATAGAGTTATGTTTAACTCTGCAAGAGTGATGAATAACTACTACAGGATATCCTTCGTATCCTCAGACTTAGCCATCTCTTTTGCTAAGTTCTTCAAAGAAAATTGTTCCCATAAAGGAACTCTAGTATTACAGCCTATTATGTCGTCAGTAAAGATTACTATTATTATCCCCGACTTAGAAAAAGAAGATGTCGAAGAGCTTCAAAAGCGTTATTTCGTTCAAAACATAAGATTTTGCATTCACTAATACCGAAAAAAACAATCCCCATCTCTCGTCTAATGCATCATCCAATCCTTTTATGGATTGCAATTTAATCTTTACATTTGCAAATACGGACCATCTTACTTTTCCACATTGTAACAAGTGTCACATGTGGGGACACTGGTACTCCACCTGTGGTAGAATGAAGAAATGCGAAGTATGTGGATCTGATGAATTCGTTCATGACACACAATGCAAACTAACCCCAAAATGCATAAATTGCTGACTTAAACATCCTATGTGGTCAAGAAGATGTTCAGCATTCAAGGTCTATGTGAGGAGACATAGAGTAAACAATAATGTCTTCTCGCACCCCGTATCGACAATTGCAGTGTGTAACTCATCTGGAACTAATATTGACGAAATGTTCAACTTCTTCAGAACACTTCAACAAGAAAAACTCGAATGATTGAATTACTGATGACCAGTTTGGCAAATACACCATCTAAGTCTTCCATAATCTCTACTCATGTTGCTAAATCTTCAAAGAAGAGAGCAAAATCAAATTCTTTAAGTATCAATTCTAAGAGGAAATTCACCTCCTATTCTAAGAAACCAATCCTACCTTTTTCAAGACAGTGCATCCTATTACAATTCCTATGCAGAATGTAAACCTCTGGATATTGCAGATGGGGTCACGGCGGGAAATTAAGATAACGCCAGTGGACAAGTGCCTCTAACTTGTCCGGCTGGGTAGGTAAGGGTAAGCTTCTCACCTCTGGTTCGGACTAGGAGGGGCATCTTACTCCAGCCAACTTAACACAATGCAAAGTATTCAAGAACCTTTTTCACTGAATATCCTTCAGTAGAATTCGGGATGTGCTTCTGCCCTTAGCCTTCTATCTGGTAGATATGCAGATGTTATAGTCCTTCAGAGGACGCGGTCTATTCGGCTCTCCCCAGGAAATTACTCGATTTATCCCTAAGCACATCTACACCCACTATACTCCGTACATAGCCTCACCTCACTCTTCTTCATCTCCAGGACTTTTAGCCATAGTAAAGAGCTCCTTAAGATCATTCCTCTTACTTAACTATTCTTGTTTAGTCCTGTCTTGTTTAGCTATATCACTCTGTAAAAACGGTAAACACATCAGCATAGCCAATATCTATATCCATCCAGGAGAAATTCACAAGAACCGTGACCTCCTGGATCGTATATTAGGTAACGGTTATGACATGTTACTTGGTGACGTCAACGACAGAACTGGTCGTTGGATTAATGTAGAATACCGTAGAACCAGGAACGACTATCTTATTAACAAACCACCTTCCCATACCTTTCATTGCTCCTCAACTAATTATCTCCTCGACATATTACTGCCTCATAAGAAGTGATTGTTGAAGCTCATCTGTACTGAGCAGTCGCGCCAACATCAGACTACCTGTCATGCCCATATTCGCTGGCGGATCGAGGAAGATACGTTGTTAAGAAGAATGTTTCACTTTGATCCCATCGAAGTGGCCTCCTTTCAGGCAGCTATCCGACTCTTCCTTAGAATTGGTAATGAGAGTTTGACCGAAATTAATTCCTATCTCTCATCGCAAGCTACTGCGTTGCTTTCGACTACTTATAAAGGTCGCATATACAATCCCCCTCCAACAAAACTCAAGGTCCTCGCTAAAATGCTACATCTTCCCAATCTCCTTATATCCACTAGACAGACCCTCTCGAATGAATACTGGAGCTCTAGATATAGGTTCCAGCTGAGCAAAGATATGGAAAGCATTGCTCACCTTAACCCTTCTCAGGTTTCCTTATTCACGATATTCAAGAAGGAGAATTTTGTCTGCTGGAAAAATAGAGCCTTGGTTTGGATTGGTAGCATAGGTCTTGACAAAGTTTTATTGGAGTCACTATCCTTACATAATTATGGAGCTACTCAATTTCCCCAACCAATCCCGCCTTGGTGTTACTTCAGGAGTAATGATCTATCTGTCACAAATATTCTAAACTCCTGGAGGGGTCACTCACGGGCACCTCCAGAACCGACGCGACACTCTCAACTCTGGTCTGTCAGCTGTTGACAGACAGTCAGAGAAAGTAGATCGCCATCACAATGCTATTTGCCTCCCCGTCCGATATTGTTGGCATAAATATTAGCCGATCTGTACTTTTATTCAAAAAGAAATCGATTTCATGTCCTCAAGATCTGCGGCCTATTTCGATTCAAAACTTCCTCATATCTATTTACGGAAAAGCGCTTGCGCTATAAATCCGCGACCATCTAAGTAGGCGAAATTTAGTCCCACCAAGTTTTCATGGGTACGTAAAAGATCGCTCGGTCTATTCAGCAATTGATGAAGTGCATCAGTGTTGTCAAGATAACAGTCATCAGCATGCTGTGGCTATCTTTCTTGATTTGTCTACTGCATTTGAAGACATTTCCATTCCTTTTATTATCTCTTCTCTCGAGTCCCTTGGTTGCCTGTGAGAATTGTTAAGAGGGTGGAAATATTGTTGTATACAAAGCGTTTCTTCTATGAATACGAGCCTATCTACCCTATTACTGGTATGCCTCAAGGATCCTCATTTTCTCCAATCTTGTATCTTGCTGCCTCCATATTACTCTACAAAAAATTAAAGCTATCAATATCTTGTAGTATACGGTGATGATACCACATCCCTGTTCTCTGGACACAGCTGCAAAGATTAGTCTCTGACATCAGTCGTTTCTTTTTAAGTTAAAAAACCAGCTACCCATAGCCAATCTGGTTCTCAACTCCTCTAAATTGCAGGTGGTCGTCTTTCATGGCGCCCCTGACACCAAAAATAAGCTTAAGAGATTAGCACTCTCTGCACTCTTCAACATTTTGCAGGCTCAACCACTCCCTACATTCACAAGTCGAGCAAAATACCTGGGGTTCGCCATTACGGTGAACTGGTCAGCGATAGCTGACCTGGATGGACTCAAACGTATCCTGAAGAAAGTTAGGTGGTCCCTGAAACTAACTCAGCATCTGTCATTAAATGGGAAAACCCAAGTGCGCTTCTGGGGGTAGTTGGGCTATCTCGGGATTAGTCTTCTTTTCAAGGGGACGTCCCCAGAACAAAGACTAAGGTTTCTCAAGCTCATCATCTCGCGATTATCGAGCATAGTCCGCCTCGATTGGATTTCTCGGGGGTGGATAACGCGGGTGGTTAAGTCGGAGAGCGGCGTGTTGGATTGGCTGGAGGGCTCAGATGCCTGTGGACCTGAGAAATGGAATTACAAATGTTCAAAGTGAATGTACTCAGAACTTACATTCTGTCGTCGAGGGTCCGATTTGGGAGAATGCTATTCGCAATATGGGCTTCAATACACAGGCTTACTTTGATGAATGTATCAAATGGAGATCTAATCTATTTCGATTACCACGTTGTAACGCGAGTCATCAAAATTTATTATTTGTTATCCATCCTTAAAAAATTTTCCGCTAATGATTTTAAATTTATTTTTAATATTATTGTGTTGATTTATATATTTTACTATTTTCTGCTTGATGTTATTTTTATAGTAACCTAGTTTAAAATATGTATCTATTAAATTGTTTAAATGATTTTGAAGGAAACCAATATCATTACAAATTATTGCAATTCTTAAAATTTCATTATTAAATGTATTATATTTTATATTGTATGGTATGCATGGATGCTCATGCAAAAATATGTTACTTGTAAATTTAAATATGTCATCTTTACGATATAAATAAATAACAGTTTTAGTTATTGTTAATTTAATGTTCATATCTAGATATACACCTTCTTTATCATTCATATAGGTTTTTATTAAGATTGAGGCTACCTGGATAAATTTGTTCGCTTATTGAATAAAAATTGCTAGAATTAAATACACATATAAAATAAATATATCTAAACATGTATTTCAAATCTTTATATAATTTAGATTTAGTTTTTACACAGTTATGGACAAATTCATATTCTATAAAGCTTAAAAACAAGTCAGCTATAATTGGGCTACTATTACCACCCATTGGAACACCTTTTACTTGTTTAAATATAGATGTCCCTACTTTTAAATAATTTTGATTTATCAAAATATTTAAGGATTCTATTAATTCAATTTTATCCATATATTTATATTTACTTGATGGTTTAATTTTTGTTAGATAGGCGTTATACTTATTATAACACATATATGTATATCTTTTTCCGAATATAAGGTTAATTAATTTTACTAACGCTTCTTTAATATTTACTAAATCTAGATTTGTATAAAGCGTACTAAAATCGTATGTATTTATATTTTGAAAATTTATTCCTTTTGTCTGTTCTAAAAATTCTTTTGTTAGAATTAATACTGAAATAGTGTTTTATACCAGTATTCAATTTCGATTACCTTGCAATATTTTTTAAAATGTGCTTTAATTACTTTAAGTATTTTATTCATATAGACAGAAAGTGGTTTTAATGTACATTTAAAAAGCACTACATATGAACCTAGGTTTTATTGGATTTTTATGTAATTTTGGATTCCAATATAATATAGGTATAGTTTTATTATCTAATTCAACCTTTATACCCTTTTTATCCATTATAGAACAGTGACTTGTAATAATTGTTTCTAAACTCAACTCACTACGTTCATATGTTGGATTTACATTTAAATCATTAGAATTAACCTCTTTCATTAGTATATCATAATAAAGCTTTTTGCATATGAAGACAAAGTTTTTACTAGCTTTATCAATAGTTGGCGAAAAATTGGCGAAATTTCAATTTTTCTCGGAGAAAGAGAAATTAAAATATAAATTAAAAATAAATTAATATAAAATATTAATATTAAAATATTTTAAGAATAAAAATATAAATTTTTATTCAATAAGTGAACAAATTTATTCAGAAAGCCTTATTCTTAAGGAAAGTATATAGATATGAACATTAAATTAATATGATGATATTGACTTTCTATATAGAATATGAATTTGTTCATAACTGTGTAAAAACTAAATCTGAACTATATAAATATATGAATGTACCAAATGAAATGTGATACATTTTATTTGATATATGGTAATATTAGCCCAATTATAGCTGACTTGTTTTTAAGCTTTATAGAATATGAATTTGTTCATAACTGTGTAAAAACTAAATCTAAATTATATAAATATATGAAATATATGTTTCGATACATTGATGATATATGTGTATTTAATTCTAATAATTTTTATTCAATTAGTGAGCACATTTATCCAGAAAGCCTTATTCTTAACAAAACCAATATTAATGATAAAGAAGGTGTATATCTAGATATGAACATTAAATTAACATTAACTAAAACTACTTTTAATTTATATCGTAAAGATGACATATTTAAATTTACAAGAAACATATTTTTGCATGAGCATTCATGCATACCATATAATATAAAATATAATACATTAAATAATGAAATTTTAAGAATTGCAACAATATGTAATGATATTAACTTTCTTCAAAATCATTTAAATAATTTAATAGATACATATTTTAAACTAGGTTACTATAAAAATAACATCAAGCAGAAAATGGTAAAATATATAACAATATATTAACAATATTATAATGATATTGTATAATATTGAAATAATTAATGCTATAACGTTTTTACATATTAAAAGACTTTTTTACATAAAAGGGACTAAAATTTGTAAAGCATTTTTAAAAACATTTTGTTCATGCCGAAACTAAAACCTTATTAAAAATCATATATTTTAAGGATAAAGTTTAAATTTTTAAGGACAAAGTTACTAATTGTCCTCGAATTATTGAAAATTTTTCAAATCTAAAACTTTAACTGAACATTCATCTAAAAGATTCTTAAAAATGATTTGATATGGAACAAAGAGGGTAACGCATAAAATGTTGAAGGCCAATGAATACTGTTTGCAATAATTCAAATCTTGAAATTCATTATACCCAAATAATAGCTTGCAGATAAACCCTGTAACAAAGTATTTATTTAAATACACATTTACAGCATTTATATAAAAGCAATAAATCATCTATTTACTATAGGTCTATTGTTTTACGCGGTAATGAGATTCACTGATAATGATGCTCTAAAGATTATCCTCGGTTAGTATTTTAAACAATATTGATTTTAAAAAATTAAATAAAATTTTTGATTTCTTTTAATTTCATTGCCAATTAAGATTTAATAAACTTGACATAATGGTATACATAACTGTATTTTATGTTTATCTGATAATCTAATGGTTTATCCTGATGGCCTATGTTTACCTGATAAGCTATTGGTTTATCCTTTTGGCATATGTTTACCTGATAAGCTAGTAGTTTATCCTTTTGGCCTGATGGACTGATCTAAATGAGTTCATTTTCACTGCAATCAGTGAAAATGTATAATATAGCCATGATTATAAATAGTATATATAATCAGGGCCTATGTTTACCCTGATTTCTGGTAAAATAATAGTTTGTCAATAATATTTTGTTTAATCAATGATATTAGCATTTGTAAAACATGTTTATAAAATGTTGATGAAGATGACATGTTAATTACTAAAAAGTGTATGCAATCACAGAATTTTTAAAACAAAATACGTACCAATTTTTTTGATTATTCAAACACTAAAATTAAAAATGAGAAAGTAAAATATATCAGTTATAATATAAAGAAATAATATAAGAAAATAATTTAAATTCGTCGAACGCATATTCTTTAATGAATTTATAACTTATTGAAGATATGAAATATTTCCTGTTTTTATTTGTCAAATAAATATTTTACCAACTTATTTTCTCAAATAACCGCAAACACGGCTTAGCTAAAATATTTAAACAATTTTATTGACCGTCGTTAATCTAATAATCTTAAGTATCGAAATTGACAGCAAAATGATATTATACATTTCGGAATATATTAAGATACGTTATTCTATAATGTATCTCAATATTTTAATATTGTAGTAGTGAAATTCGCTTAATAAATTGACAAAAGATAACTACAATTGATATCCAATATTATTTAAATCATCGACTAAATCAGTTAAATGTATATAATCAAAATGTTTCCAACCACTACTAAAAATATCCATAAGGACTAATAAAGCTTACAAAATCTAAGCTTATGACGAACCCTTAAGAACGAAACATATGTCAAACGTTTTTACCACATTTGATTAAATATGATTTTAGTTCTTTGGATTACGTAGTATACACTCAAAACATGTTGATTCAGTTCTTAAAGCATATATTTAAAACATAGGAAAAAATAAAAACCATTTAAAATATTAGTCATAAACGGAGAATTTTTTATTAATGGTAAATTCTTCCAGTTTTACTTTTAATATACTAATACAAATACTTATTAAATGCTTTATCTGCTCCGAAGCCCACAAGAAGTAACGACAGTTGAAGCTATTTATTAATTGAAGCTCTTTTATTCTTGTGGATTATTTTATTATTTTGACAGGTTTGCTTATGTAATTTGGTAATTTTGACTTTATCGTAATCCTTCAACTTGAACTTTTCATTTCCTAATTGAAATGTTTACTTGTTTGATATTCTACGATATTTTAGAAATATTTTTAAATTAAAATATTTTTATTAAAAATTTTGCATTACAAATTATTATTGAATGTACATTATAATATCTAAAACATATTATATTGAAATTTTAGATACTTTAATATTGTGCTATATATATTTTATATATATTTAAGTGTTGTATTATAGTATTGTAAAATGATAAATTAAATAATGAAATTTAAAAAATTGCTATAATATGATATGGTTTTATTCAAAATCATTTTAATAGTTTAGTATATTCTTATATTTAAAATGTATAAATTAAATAGCACAATTTTAATTTGTTTTATGCACACTAGAATAGTAAGTATTAATATTTTGAAATGTTCTTTGGTAAAATGATAAATGAATGGACTATAATAATAAAGCCAATTTTCGAAATATTGTCATTACCTAATGTTAAAAGTAAAATATTAGTTTATTTATTATTAGAAAAAAAGTTTAATTTCTAGCTTAATCAAAATAGCGAAAAAGAGCAATTTTTGTTTTACTTTTAATATAGTATAACAATATATATTGATATATTGATAATATATCAATATTGATATAATGATCTTTTATTATTTTATATAATTTATTTAAATTAAATGAATTTATTTGTGATTGCTTACTCTTATGAAATAATTGTTTTACGGAAGTGTCAGCAATTTTATTTTTATTCTTTTGTCGGTTTCTCGTTTCTCTATTCTGAATATTTTGACGTAACTGTCCGATTACACGTTTTTCTTCAGACAATGATGATTCATCACTATCATTGCTATTATCATTGCTACTATCACTTCTACTATCACTGCTACTATCGCTTAAGCTGCTGGAATCATCGCTTTCATCACTTTCACTGCTGTCTTTATCATTTAGTTTTTCTAGGACTTTGGTATTCTGCTCGTCCTTTATATTACGTTCATCGTAGAATCGTATATTTCTTTCTACAAAAGAAATATAAGATATAAGATGTTAAAAAATATAAGATATATAAGCTATATATCAGCTACTTAACGTAGCCGATCTTAAAAATATAAGATCAGCTACTGATCCAATACCTACGTTTCAAGTTTCTGTTCTTTTAATTGTTGACTGACAATTTAAGTTTACAAAATCAGCTTTGGTTTTCCTACCAAAGCTTATTTGAAATCGGAAATGATTTTAATTAAATTTCCATAGTGTAAGACGAAAGTCATATATTAAATCTAATTGTCAATAAAAGCAGACAAGTGATCGTCATTCAACATTATAAGGACCGAAAACGTGAAACGTAGGTATTGGATCAGTAGCTGATTACGCCCGCCAATATTGAAATGTAGGGTACTGCTGTTGGTCATAAAGATAGGATAGTATCAAAGCAGGATAAAAAATATTCATCAAAATTTCAATTATAACAATGGATTCACATGGATATCAACTAAAAATTAGGAAACAAACTATAGATGACTAGTTTGATAATAGAAATTAATTGCAAAAATTGGTAAGTTTTCAAATCGAAGGTAGACCCTTCCCCTATCAACGCAGATTTAATTTGAAATCAGAAATGAGTTTAATTATATTTAAAAAATGTAAGACGAAAGTCTTCATTAAATCTAATTGTTGATAAAACAGACAAGTCGAGTGACCGTCAATCAACATTAAAAGGACCGAAATGTGAAACGTAGGTATTGGAATTAATAATTCCAATATATTAATTATTAATTATTAATAACTGCTTAAAAAATTGTCTTGGTGATTATATAATACTTACAATAATATAACATACAACAAGATAAATAGTCTACAATCGACAACGAAAATCGACAACGAAGATTATAAATTCGGAAAAATATATCATAAAAATATATAAAAATATCATAAAATCGAAACATTCAAACGGCCTTTGAACATGCAAAAAGGAAAACCGTCTAACGAGAGAATATGCTGTGGATGCAATGGTCCGTCAGCAAAGTGCAAAGGTTACAGATGCGCGAAGGCTGGAGTTCCTTGCGCGAATTGCCGTGCACCAGACTGTAACAATCGCGTACTTATTAGACCTCAGATTCTAACTTCGACTTCTGCTACGGAATCAGTAAGTAGAGTGGAAGACTTGGATCCCCTTGGTATCGAACAAAGTCAGAATATAGTTGTCACAAACAGTATATTTCCTACTGATAATTCCAGCACTTTAGAACACGACAATGACAATATTAACAAACGATATTCAAATGAAGCCAGCATAATGTACATATACAAAAAATGTATCAACTCGACTCCAAATATTTTTAAACTACCTCAGGGCAATGCGTCATTGGAATTTGTGAAAATACTTACTGATATGTATACCGAAGCAGCTACATCTATGAGTGTTTCTGACTTTTCTCTTAAACCTTCACCGGTCTTTGTGCAATTCATTTTGTAAAAGATTCAATGTAGAAAAGCCAAAACAATTAGAGAAACGATTATGAGACGATTAAACTTCTGGAAACAGAGATTTCAATGAACTTTACAGAGAATTGTAAATTCTTTAAACGAGAGTCATATCAAAAAAGAATAGAATATCAAGCTCTAAAAATGTTGAGAATTACTGGTATAAATTATTCATTAAACTGGTGGATCATGATTAATTGAACCGATCCATGCGTCTTCTTGAAATGGAAGGTCAGATATCCGGTGTCCATAATTTGAAAACATCGATTTATGTTATTACAGTACTCCAGAGACTTACTCAACTACATCCCGCTGGATCAACAATTAACTCGAAATTTATAACATCAGATACTGATACATTCTGTCAGGACTATCATCCAAGCATTTTCATGGAGATCGATCACACTATGATTCGAAAAGCCTCGCGTCGCACACATGGCAGTAGCAGACCCTCAGGTCTCCATGCAAATCACTGACGAGATATGATTTGGAAATTCGATCAATAATCAATACGTCTATCAGTTGCATTATCACTCTTATCAATCAGGGTTGCAAATGGCAAGTTGAGACCCGATAACACCGATGCCTTTATTGTCAACATGCTTATTCCACTCGATAAACAACCAAGTATCAGACCAATTGGAATTGGATAGGTTAGTAGGCGTATCGTCATGAAATCAATATTAATGACAATTTCTGGTGAGCTACAAAATGCCGCAGGTAACATTCAACTATGCGCAGGTCAACGCTGTGGAACAGAATCAGCGATTCATTCGTTATGAGAGATATTCGAGAACGATGATGGCCATGTGATCTAACAAATTGACGCTCAGAATGCTTTCAATTTGTTAAACATGGAACTCGCTTTGAGAACATCAAAGCGAGTCCATCACTTTTTTCAGCACTTGCTAATTGTTATCAGAGGTTTCCGACTTTATGCGTTGAGGACAAAGCAATTCTCCCTCGAGAAGGTTTTACTCAAGGATGTCTTCTCGCGATGGCTGCCTTTGCAGTAACTTCATTACCTATGATCAATGATGTGCAGTTATGTTCTGATAGGGTCACACACAGGTGGTACGCAGATGACGCATCTTGCGTTGGTCCTATCAATGACTACCTCAAGGTTTTCTTGCGTATACAGGAAATTGGTCCGCACAATGGCTAACACATGAATACGTCTAAATGTAAGCTGCAGGTTCATTAAAAAAATATTACTAGTTCGAGAATGTTGTTCGTGGAAACGGGTATTTACGTTACAGATGAAGGAATTACTATATTGGGATCGCCATATGGTACCGGGAGGTTTATAAACAACAACGTAACAACGAAAGTCACAAAATGGACAAACATGACCTATGATTTATCAAAAATTGCTGATTTCGATCCTCAAATTGCTTATTACGTGTTTAGAAACTCTATGCAGCACAGATGGACATATCTGATGCGAACCTGTAAGCTCGACTTGTCGTTGTTTAAACCGTTATCATCGCGCATTCGAAATAGTCTACTACCAGCTATTCTCGGACAGGAAAATATTAGCGACCAAATTGAATCGATTTGCTTCTTATCTACGAAATACGGTGGTTTTGGATTGATTAAACCTGACCAAATAGCAAAAGATGAATATGCATTTTCTACTCTGGCATGTGCTTCGCTTATCGATGTTAAGGCGAGGAATTGAGTTGCTCTCAACTTTAAATTATGAAGCAGATCAAAGAAGAAGAAAATTTAAATTGCTACCGAAATCAATGTATCATTAGCTTTAAACCTTTAGCGAAAATTACAAGCATATTATGGAATTCGCTTCCGAAAAAGGATCATCTACATGGCTCAGCACAAAACCAACATTTGTGAGACAAACAAGATTATCATCACGAGAATTTTATGATGCAATCGCCGCGCGATACGATTTACCAACAAAAGATTCTTCAAAAAATGGTCTTATGGTGAGGTTGCTTTAATTTCTCATATGCTCTCTTGTAAAACAGATGGTGCGATTATCATTCGTCATAACATTATGCGAGATGCGATTGCTAAAGAGCTGAATGAAATTTGCAAAGAATTCAGAATTGAACCCGAATTACAAGAAATCCCTAGAAACATGGTAATGGACTCTTCAGTCACTTGCACGGAACCACGCGCGCGTCTTGATATTTCATGTAGGGGTCTCTTTGGTGAGTATATGGTAAAATCCTATATGGATGTATGCATTTATAATCATCTATCACCATTATATATTGCCAAAAGTCCGAAGGAGTGTAATGAATACCATCAAAGAAGAAAATACTCAGAGTACGCCGAAAGAATAGTGCAAGTTGAACGTGGAACCGTTTGTCCTTTTATATTTTCTCTAACGGGTTCTGTTGGGACTGAAACAGAAAGGATTTTAAGTTGGATAGCAACAAAATCAGCTCAACGTTCTCAGATACCTTACAGTGTAAGTATTGTGCGACAGCTGTTAGGTGTCATATTGGCTAAAGTTACATCGATCTGCGTAAGGTATACTAGACAAAAGACTTTTAATGCTTTTTTCTCGGCACCAATATTATCAGTTTTGGAAATTTTACTATTTATAATTTTTACTGGTACTAGTTTAAGCCGCACTGGGATCTTCATTGTATATTGAAAGCAATTATTCGACATGGTTTACAGAACCCATAAATAACTGACAAGTGTCGTGTATTGTTTTCCATTTTATATCCAAAATAGGCATGAATTATATAAGTATTATCCATGACATATGGATAATACATTTCCTCTTATGAGATGATAAGGCAATCTTGAGGATATAAAATTATAAATGATCATTTTGTTTCTTTTTTCTTATCACTTGTGATAAATCAAACAATTCATCAGCAAGATATCTCGCTAAGAGCCTTTGAATAGTCCTGAGAGAAACCTTTAAACTTGGAACCATATCAACTATTGATACGTTTCTCTGCAAAAGCCCCTGAAAACATTCTACTATATGTTCTGATATATTTTCTTGTTATTCTTTGGCCACTCAATGTATGAGATATTGTCGAACATTTCATGAGAATTGCCGTTTTTCTTATGCATTTTACAAAGGGGAAAATATTTTTTAGTTATGCATTTTATAAAAATGAGACTTTTCAGAAGATGGACTATAAAAATGAAAATATGCGACTACAAAACTGTAGCCTTAAACTAGGAAACTGTAGCCTTAAAAATTGTCTGAGATATCATACTATATTATAAGCAGCAAAAAATATTTTAAAAATCGCAATATTTCGGTAACGATTGACTTTTAATATAAATTCTCATAAGCATAATGGTGGTGCTCTGTTACAATTTATCAATGTTATTGCAATTTTAAAAATATATTGATTCTTCTAAATTGACTTTTGAGTGTATTATGCACTGACATATCACAAACTCCTAGGTTAGTCGATTATGTATAAGTTTGTATAATTTAATACACTCAAATAATATTGAATTTATTAATCTCTTAATTTAAAAAGCTTTTAAAATATCACGTTCCCAGCCTTTCAATAAAAATCAATTTATTAATCGCTTAATATATAGGATTTTGTAATAACACGTTTTTAGTCATTAAATAAATATGAATTTATTAATCGCTTAATTTACAGGATTTTTGTAATAACACGTTCTAAGCCTTTAAATAAATAGGAATTTATCGATCTCTTAATATACAGGGATTTTGCAATAACACGTTCTTAGTTTTAAATATTAACTTTCTGGTTAGGTTAAATTTTAAAATTAAAAATATTGTAGTCTAAGAAGCTCGTATAGAATATTTTCTCGTTAGATTCCTTAAAATCACATTGCTATCGAAATACTTTTTTATATTTTTGTTAAATATCTTAGTAATGGATTATCGGTATAGTTATGCAAATTTGATTATGTAAAATTAACAAACAAAACGTATTTCAATCTTAAAAACTGTAGTTTTTGCACATACCTTTATATTCGCGGTCTAATGTATTCACTATTAATTGCAAATCTAAAATATTAAAATGATACCAATTGAAAATTTTGAATATTGCACTAATAACATAATGTCGTTTATTGAAATAAAATTATAGTAAAAAGATATGCATATCGTTTCTAACCATTCAAAACTAAAAGTTGAGAAATAAACTATTGATATCTAATTAAACGGCATAAAGGAACGTTCTTTCTATTAATTAATTTATTCTCTTAAATTCGCTCATATACTATTCTAAATATTGATTACATCCTAGCACACTTCATTATTTAGATGTATTGAGGTCACGTATCCTTCACAAAGTACGTTACTCTAACATTTAATTAAATTAAATATTATAACATTTGTATATTTTATTAAATATTATAATATTATATTTATTATAGAATTAAATGTCGGCTTATCTCTCAGCTTCATGTTGTTAAGATTTACAAAAGTTAATCAGATCAAAGGCTGAGTTAGTTATTATATATTGCCAAAGCTTTCGCCGCGTTACGGCTTCGTCAGTGGTTTATTGTAAGTATTAATAACCAAGAATTTTTTTAATAAATTTTTTTTTATAATTTATTATTTTTTACTTACGCGGCGAAAGCTTTGGCAATATATAAAAACTAACTCAGCCTTTGATCTGATTAACTTCTGCATCTTATATTTATTATATTATAATAATATTTATTAGATCCTAATAAATATTAGAATCTAAATATTAATAAATATAGAATTAGTTATAGAATTAATATAGAATTATATTAATAAATATAAATAAATATAGAATCTAAATATAAATATAAATTTCTTTCGCAAATAACCTCATATTTATTCTTTTTTGAGTCACTTATTGAAAAACACGTACGATAAACTTTTGAACCTTTGTAATGCTTTCCATGAAGTATTAAGCTTTTCTTTATTCAAACTATTTTAATTTCTTCCAATATTTGGCGGCTTACAGGTTTGCCATGATAAAATATTGTACTTATATCTTATCTCAAGTTATTTTCCAATATGTTTTTGGAAGTATTATTTGGAAGTATTATTTTGTAAGTATTTTTCAAGTTATATTACTTGCAAAATAACTTAAGCGATTATATATAGTCCTTGGTAAGCTGCAATCTGATAGTAAAACTAGTTTTATTCTATTTTTAATCATAAAAATTATAAAATTTTAGTAAAATTTTATTTAATTAAATACTCACATTTTACACAGCCAGTGAGAGTCGAAATGACCAGAAAATCAAATTTTGAGTTATCTAAACATGACAGAATGGGAATAATTGAATTCTGCTAATTGAGCAACTGGCATTGATTCTACTAGTTGAGTTACTCTTGGTATCAATTGTTTTGATGCAATCAATAAATGAATAATAAATCGTTACTAATTAGTGACTTACACCATAACAACACAGAGTGTTATCTATTATCACAATTAATAGATAATATTTTTATATTTTATATCGTATTAATATATAATTTATTTACATATATAAAATTTGATATATAATATCATAATAATATATAATATATTTTTATCTTATTAGGATTCTATTATTGTATTAAATCAAATCAGCTAACTGAGTCTACGCATTTTATATAATTATAAAATAAAACTAAATAAATAAAAATAAATATATTTTTTGAAAATTCAATTTATAAATTAAAAAGCTTATAAGGTAAGTGCCATAGCAGGCAAAATTATAAAATAATTGGTTGACGTTTCCATCTTCTATTTAAGGAACAGATGGTATGTTGCAATCGTTTACCCGTCAACTCGACAGCGAAGATAATATGAGATTCTATGTATCGGATCGAAATCCTCGCATGCAAAGGGAGTTAGCACGGCAAAGCTTAAAGTCAATAACCCGCTTTAACTGCATAGACATTTTGCCTAAGTTCGATTTTGCTGTTTAACTGATTGTAGCCGTGATATCTGTTTCAGAACGGGTATTGTGTATGGACGAAGACCACCCGAAACTGAGAAAATGAGGGGAACAATCAAACTTCTCTCCACTCGACTATTCTTTCTTCATATTTTGATCTTTTGTGAATTTTATTATACTCAAATGCTGACGCTACAGATGTGGAGTACGGCGCGGCAAAGCTATTGAAAACTGCGACGTTAAAATACGTCCGCTCAGATCGATCTCCATATAATCCATTGCATACAATATTGAGTCTCGCTGCTCTTCCACGCGTGATTGTGGGATTTTCGAATATCAAAGTTTCGCTGATATTCTGCAAATGCGGCTCGATTGCTACGTTATTGGTCACTTATCTCAGGTGGCCAGCTACATCGTCCTTTATTGCGTTATGGCGTACAATTTAAATAAATAAAAATAATAATGCTAAATCAATAAATCAAAATTTAATAATTAGATAAAAATAATTATAAATAATTGTTATATAAAAACAAGTTAAAATAAAAAAAATGAAATTTAAAATAAACGTCATTTTTATGAATTGACTAATAAATAACAGACGTTGTATCAGAATATTCTAATACATAGTATATTATTTATTATCCATCCATATAAATTTTGCGCTACTGATTTTATTTTTAATATTATTGTGTCGATTTATATATTTTACTATATTCTGTTTGTCTGTTTGATGTAACGTTTTTAAATGGGATATAGGAATGAGGTAAATTCTAGTTCATGAACAATTAATTTTTTTGTCATAGATACAATACAAATCCTTTTAAGTTTATAATATTTTATGAATTCCTTTATCTTTCTTCTGTTGACCGACCATGCTTTATATAACTGATTAAAACACAAGCAGGGACATTTCACCTTGTTACATTCAATTCAAAAAATACGAAAAATCTTATGTGGATAACCCTCTACAATTTATATTTAAATATATGACGTTGAATAAAAGCCTAGATTTAAATAAAGGAAAACATTTTATTTGATATTTCTTTAATCTCTGTTAAGATCTTCAGAAAATAATAATATTTATAATATTTACAATATAGATTGTTATTTTCTGAAGATGTTTACAGAGATTAGCATCTGAACGAACGATAAATTGCCAAGATCAAAAACAAAAATTACTATCTCGTATCCATAATCTGTCGAATCAATTAAAGAAATAAGGAGGATAGTAATATCAGAGGAGGAAAATTTAATTTGATATTTCGCTAACCTCTAGTAGAATCTTCAGAAAATAATAATATTTACAATATTGAAAATATAGATTGTAATTTTCTGAAGATGCTAACAGAGGTTAGCGAAATAAAAAAATATAATTTTCCCATTTCTTTTAATCCAGCTCCAATAATTCTTTATAAATAAATAGATCATTATCAACTTTTTAAATTAAAGTCTTTTAAGAAGTATTTATTTCAATCTTTGAGGTATGAGTTACGAGCTCAAAAGTTATGGTAACGTTCGATGTATTTTTTATTATAGAAATTCATTCAAATATCGCATTTCCTAATTATATTTCTTAGCTTGACATTACAAGTTGTATTTGCTTTAAATGTGAGTCTTTCGTGTGCATAATAAGTGCATATCGCGTCTACAGTTTTCCATTTCGTTTTTTCAGGATTTAAGCGATATCGCGCTTCAATATAATTTACACAGTATAGTGGAATTGTCTTTCAACTGCGATATTGTTTAATCTTTCGCGTAGTTCAAATCTTTTCATCAATTAATGCATAATTTAAATTGATAACTTATTTTTATTGTATTGCTTATTAACGTGTAATTGGCGGATATTCAAATTTGCTATTTTGAATAATATTTTTCTATTATTAATCTAAAAAGTAAATATAAAAATGAAATTAAAATTTATATTGACTTATTGAAAGATTCCAATTCTAATACTAATTCATTAATACTAATTAATACTAATTCATTAACAATATTCTAAATTTGATGCGGTTTTAGAATCTCATTCTCGACAACATTTGAGAGTATTGAAGCTATAGCTAATGTATAGCTAGCTATACATTAGTTAAATATCAAAAGATTTTTAAACTTATCGGTTTAAACTTCGTTAATACATAATGGGATTTTAAACTTATAGTTTAAACTTCACTAATGCATTAGCATGTATACGTTCAAAAATTCAATTACATTTTACTAAAATATAATCATAATAATCAAAACTTAAATATATTTAATATTTTGTAAAAATGCAAAAGATTTTACTATGTAGTTAACAAGTGCTTACTTAAGAAGAAATTGCAACCAACAGAGTCTATCGTAGCTCCATTAACCTTTTGTATATCTGAATAAAAGAATAAATATCTAGTGTGTACAATTTGTTAAAATATATATTAAATTCAAATATGAATTTTATAATTTTGAAATTCTGATTGAAGGAATCGCGAAGACTTAAACAGCATAAACTAATTCTATGATGCTTCGGCTTTTGAGTCTCATCACTAGGGGGCTGCTGCATTACTTGACTAAAGTGCAGTCTCCTGGACAGCTCAATGTCTGGGTTGTAGACTGGATTAAAGTGATGCACTTCGATTCAGCTGTGCAGCAGCCCTCTACTGATGAGACTCAAAGGTCGCAAACAGCATAGAATTAGTTTATGCTGTTTAAGTCTTTCCGATTCCTTCAATCAGAATCGAAATAGGTGGGAAGAGTAAAACATTTATAATTTTAAAGATGTGATTATTTTTATCTAATCGTTGATTATTTTTTAAAAATATGAAAATTATATTGCGCGAAAACTAATATTGATTCATATTAGTTCAAAAATTTTTAAGTGTTTATAAAATACTTTGACAAAATAACAAAGGGGTTCTAAAAAGTTGTTCAAGTACGCTACGTTTCGATGAACGTATACAAACAGATTCCGAATACGAAATTGAGAAACAAAACTTCGTCTAATTACTAAAATGCAATGTGAATAATTTCTGGTCTCTTCCTTCATATCGATGTGCAATAAGTTGAATAATTTTACTTACATGAGTCCCAGTTTCGCCAGATGTCAAACATATTATGTGACAATTTCTATCCTCGTGTACACGTAAAACAATCTGCCTTATTTGTTAATGTACGATAAATAAAGGTTTTCTTAATAAATGTACGATTGAGCATGACTATTTGATACACAAAAGTCAAAAACGTTCGCTAAAATTGGCCACGTATAAGATTAAGGCATGATACACATAGGCACGCACCATCACTACGACACATTGTTTTGTTAAGCACAGTAGTTGGGTGTACTGGTAATATATTAGGTTTAATTTTTACTGTGTGACAAACTTCCGTAAGTGTTTGTGCCAACGCATTTCGTATTTCATTGTGTCTATTAGCTATAATTATTCCACCTATTTTGCAAGACAACCAGCTATCCAGTGTCGCAGATTTTCACTTACACATTTCTTGATCGGTGAATAAGGTTTATATCCATAACGAGTAGCTAAGCTATCTCTAAATCCATAGTTTGACAATAATTATATTATACTGATAAGATTACCCATCATATCGATATGTTGATGGCGAATCAACAAAGATTTAATATTGTAAATCTGATTCAAGCATTAAAAGTTTTCGCTTTAAATGCAAGCAAGTGGAAAATTTCCACTTTTAACAAGTGGAAATATTTTTTTATTATTAATATTATATTATTAACTATTAGTCCTCGATATTTTTGTGACTGTATATGTCAACAAAATTAAATTTAAAACAAATTCTCAATAAGAATTTTAGAACTGACTTCAGCTAACGGCAACATTTAAAGAATCTTTATAATAACTTGTACAAAGCTATGAACTATTAAAGCTATGATAAAAGTCAAAGAATAAATATACAAAATAAAAAACACAGAGTTTGCAAACATTGGTCTAAGTTATTGATTTCCAATTTGGTTATTATTGTTTGTTCCGTGATTATTGAAGTTTTGAAACCGATAACTCTGTAACTTATAATTTGAACCCTGTAACTTCTAATTTGAACGATATGTGAAATTAATGATTTTTGTTTTAGTATTTTTGTTCGAATTGATTAAAAAATTTGTTCGACAGATACAAAAGATGTAAAAGTAGATAAAATATATTAATATTAAAATATATTAAATATATTAATATATTAATATAATAATATATATTTTATAGATAAAATATATATTTTCATTAAGCACGTTATAACCTTTATTGTGTACTCTTATTTCGAAATCTATAAGAATATTTATTTATTGAATTTTGGGAATAGAATCAAAAACTAGAACTTTTAGTATTCAGTTAACTTCTGCTGGCATCATCAGAAAATATACATTTTAAATAAATGTTTATGCATCAGAAAAATGTATCGTTTCTTAGCAGAAAAATAGCTAAAAAAGATAGCTAGCAGAAGTTAACTTAATATTAAAAAAGTTTTAGTTTTTGATCCTGTTCCCAAAATTCTAAAAGAATGGATCATCAAAATAAGAATATTTACAGTTTATTTATTTTTATAAATAATTTCCAAAGTTGAGATTAATAAAATTATAAACATCAAATGAGCAACTTTTTTTCTGCGCAAACCTTTGTTTATAGGCAAATAGATAAATTAACGATATATCAACGTCATATCAACGATCATACGTTGTTTTTTGTAATCAAATAGCAACTCAGCATAAACTAATGTTCGTAATAGTTAAGGAAATCATCAAATTGATATTATGTACTGTATTCAGCCGGTATATTACTACAACAATCTGATTCTGTAATTATCAAAATCTTTAAAATAATCAATGAATATCTAGATTTTACATAGAAAAATAAAATTAAATGGCTATTGAAACTTGTAAATAAAATAAAAATAAAAATGAATGCTAAAAAAGCGTTAAAGACTTCAAAATACAGATATACAAGCTAAACTCACTATCCACATTATTTTCTTCTGCAAATTTATACAGATCGAGTTCGACTAAATTAAAGATGCGTTAATACAGGAATTATTAATTAAAGAGCGATGATAAATATATTTGAAATAAGAAGGCTTTTATATGATGATTTGTCATTTATGTACTTCGACGATAGTTAATATATTTATTAAATGATTATATATTAAATATATAATCATAAATATATTTATGATTTATTATAATATAATAAATATATATATTATTATATAATATAATATTTATAATGGCAAAGCCACAGGTCCAGACGACATTGCGACTGAGCTCTGGAAAGCCAAAAGCTGGGACCCAATCCCCTGGCTAACCAGTTTCTTCAACAAGATTATTGATGAGTATAGGATACCGAGCGACTGGCAGAGCAGCACCACGATACCAATATGGAAAAAGAAGGGGAACGCAGCGGACTGCTCAAGTCACCGTACGATTCGACTGATCTCGCAAACGATGAAAATATTTGAACGAATTCTAGATAAGCGTATCCGTGACATTGTTGATATCACCGTAAACCAAACAGGATTTGTAAAAAACTGTGGCACCACTGACGCTATCCACGCAGCACGACTGCTCCTAGAAAAACACTTGGAGAAAAATCAGCCGCTCCACGTTGTATCTTGGATTTGGAAAAGGCTTTTGATCGTGTACCACATGAATTAATATGGTGTGCGCTGCGTCAGCATCAAGTCCCGAAACATCTTATCCGATGAGTGATGCTGCTCTACGAGAATACCAAAAGTCGGGTTCTAAGCGCAGCTGGAATGTCACAGCCATTTCAAATATCAGTGGGGGTCCATCAAGGAAGTGCTCTCTCACCGGCATTATTCAACACAGTTATGAACGCTATAACGAGTGATATCCAAAAGTCGATTCCATATACCATTCTTTACGCTGACGATGTTTGGCTGGCGGCGGACAACAAAAAGGGCCTGGAGGAATCAACTACTGTATGGAATAACCTACTCGCACAATACGGACTACGACTTAATCTAGACAAGACCGAATACCTCACAACATACCCACATGAAAGTGGCAGCATCAATATCAATGACTTTGACCTGAGACGTACGGACCGGTTCAAGTACCTCGGAACCATACTCTCGGCAAGCGGCGACGTGACTTATGAAGTCAATGCACGAATAAGCTCAGCGTAAACGAAATGGCGAGCGACGACAGGTGTTTTATATGACCGTCGCATCAAGGATCACCTGAAATCAAAGATCTACCGCTCAATCATTCGCCCTGTGGCTATTTACGGAGAAGAGTGCTTGCCTATTACCAAGGCAGCGGAACGACGCTTTGCGGTCATGGAGACGAAAATGCTGCGGTGGATAAGCGGAATTACCCGGTATGACCACGTAAGAAATATGGACATCATCCGAAGATACGGCGTCGCCCCTATCGTAAATAAAATGCAAGGGGCCAGACTCCGGTGGTACGGCCACGTGATGCGGAGTGAAAATTATTCCCTTGCAAAGACCGCCTTAAAGTATTATATCATAGGCAAACGCCCGAGAGGTCGACCCAAGCACCGATGGTTAGATGGCCTTCACACAGATCTCAAGGCAGCTGGACTTCACCCAGACCCAGCCGAAAATAGAGCGAAATAGAGGGCTAAATCTCACATAGCCGACCCTGCCTCAAAGCGGGACAAAGGCTGAAGAATAAGCAGAAGAAGAATATAATATACATCAACGTTAAATTTATACTTTTTTGAAAAATATACGATAAGAATGTATATTTTTATATAATATATAAGCATTCAATATAATAATTAATTATATAATAATTCTTTAATATATGTAGAATATAGAATCATATCAGCTAATATGTACAACATATAAGCCAAGCAATATTTACATCAAAATAAATAAATAGATAATTTGATATCTTACAATTATTATCATTATTACAATTATTAATATATAGCAATTATTTTCACAAATACAGGTTAATTTCGTTGGAAATAAAAACCATTTTTCTAAATCAATTTTATTTGAAATGTATTTTACTTTTTGCTCATTTATTTGCTTATTTGTTTTTTTTTCTCTGTAAGCAATTGTTAATTGTTAATTAACAATTAACATTTTGTTGTTATAATATTAACGAATATACTGAATTTGTTAATATTTATTTACTTTATAATGTGATTTTAGTGCTCAGGGTTATATACAAAGGAAGGTATAATTAATTTATAATATTTTAACGGCCAACCTGTCCTCATCAGTTATCCAAAAATATAATCACATTCCAAGCAAAATTAAGGATTAATATTATTATTCCTATTCGCTCTCACGAACAGCACAACTTAGCAAATGAATTATACGCATGCACTCAACAACAGTTGGTGCCTAAGGCCAAACATATTTTTACTTAATGAGTTTTCGATTTATTAAAAGAGTTTTAATGTCATTAAATTGTAATAATAGAATTTACTAATTAAATTTAATTGATTAAATTTAATATTCACGAATAACCATCGCAACAATAATAATCATGAATTAAAAATAATTACGAATTAACAATAATCCATACACATGAATATATAAACATATTAATTTCACAACATTTAGATAATTGAAGTTGCGATAGTTGGTGCAGCTGACTAATCATTCAAATTGAAGTATAGCCAATTTAAGAGGTTTTAGACCTCTTAAATACTGATCGAGTATATAGCGATTTCGTCAAGCCGTAGACGAGAATACTATTATAACTCTCATAAGTAACATCTCCTAATTTTATCTCTACAATTTTAAATACCCATGCTTTTATTCGTTTTCATTCTAATATTATCCTATACGATAGTTAAAGCAATATTTACTTACATAAATCACATCGTTTTTCATTGCTCAAGGCAATAATATCTGTATTTTCCGGTCCAACTAAATATAAACAGTAAAATTTTATTTAAGCCACAATTTAAATGGAAATATTATTTTCGAACTAGTATTCTTGTTTTATTAATATAAATTATAGTCCAATTGATATTTTTATTTTAAATTCTAAAATAGCGACAACTCAAAAATTTCAAAAGATTTTGTATTAAAATTATTAATATATTTTTTTGAAATTGTAAAAATATAAATATTTAAATAATAATCGGAAACACATTTATAATTCTTACTGTTTATAATCTTATGATAGTATCAAGTTAGCTAATTAAGTCTATGCATTTAATATAATTCTAAAAAATAGAATATTTATAATTATATTTGCAATTTCAAATGGAGGTGAAGAGTCCTGAGAACACGACACTTAGTATTCAGCTACAAAACGTACTATATGTGCCTAATATATGTTGCAATATTCTCAGTGTTCATGCGATCAATATGAAAGGATATTCAGTTCTATTCCACCATGGACGATGTACAATTAGTGATAAAGATAGCCGGTCAATCGCACATGGAGAGTTAGATGGTCGTGTTTTTATCATCAAGACGTCTCAGACATGTACTAACGTTCATAATTCCTTAGTGTGTCACGACTGTGATTATTCTGAACTGAAATTATGGCACCAACGGTTGAAACATCTGAATGAATATCAACTTCGTCGAACAATATCATGCTACGATAGAAGAATATCACGTAATGTTAAATGCTCATTGCCATTCTGTTCCATTTGCGCTATGGCCAAGTTGCATCATGCACCACACAAACCATTAAACGAAATTCGCTCATCCCAAAAACTTCAATTTATTCACAGTGATATTTGTGGACCAATGAACGAGAACTCTGTTGGAGGTCATTGTTATTTCGCAACCTTTATTGATGACTATTCACAATATGTATTTGTTTACTTTCTCAAGTACAAGTCTGAAATCGTCGACAAATTTCAAGATTTTCACAGGCATGTGACCAGTAATGACAAAGATAGAATCGCTACACTACGGTCAGATTGTGCGCGTGAATATTTATCAAAGGATATAAAGGATTTTCTCGACAAAAAAGGAATTCAATTTCAAAATTCTGCACCATATACACCTCAGCAAAATGGTATTGCTGAACGCATGAATAGAACCCTAGTCGAAGCTGCTCGGTGCTTGCTAATTCAATCTAAATTACCTCAGTCATTTTGGGCCGAAGCGATATCTACAGTTACTTTTATAAGAAATCGTGTGCAAACAAATTCATTGCAGCTCGCTATAACACCCTATGAAATGTTCTTCGGGTATAAACCGTGTATAGATAAATTAAAAACATTTCGGTTGTGAAGCTTTTGCCTTGATACCTCAACACAGACGTACCAAATTTCAGAAAAAGGCAGATTCTATTATATTTTTTTTGGATACGGAAACAATGCTCACGCGCACAAACTATTAGATCCACTTACCAAATGTATATATCTTCGCGCCGATGTCAGGTTTGATAAAAACAATTTTCCAGGTTTGTCTAGTAGATCTAGTACACAATATAATATCCAAAATCAAACATATGATTTAAACAAAAATGCCAAGACAATTCTTGAGACAGAGTGCACTGACTCAACAGAAAGTCCTCAAAAATTAGATGCAAATATTAATCAACAAGACTACGAACCTGCTGATGATATCGTTAGGGAAGATAATACACAGTTTTTACGACGATCACATCGGTCAAATAAAGGAATTCCTCCTAATCGTTACAATCAAAATATGATGATTATCGCGGATCATGAAATAAATAACGAGTGGTACGATGTACGTAATGAGCCTAGTAGTATTCACGAAGCATTAAATGATAATGATAGGAATGAGTGGACAAAAGCAATTGATTAAGAAATTGGCACTCTTAAAGAAAATAATACATGGGAATTAGTAGATAGGCCCGAAGGTGCGAATGTCATCAAGACTAAATGGCTATTTAAAAGGAAATACGAAAAAAATGGTGATGTAGAAAAGTACAAGGCGCGATTGGTGGCCAATGTGGGGGAAAATAGTGATAACCTTTTTCCCCATACTTAATGTGGCCATCATTTCTTCCCACACCTTAACCACCATTTTTTCACTTAGGCCACCATTATTCCCCACACTAAATGCGGGGGAAAATAGTGATGTAGAAAAGTACAAGGCGCGATTGGTGGCCAAAGGATGCGCCCAGATTTACGGTGTAGACTACGTTGAGACATTCACCTGTCGAAAAACTATCAACCATACGAATTTTAATTGCGGTTGCAGTCGAACGAAACATGCTTTTTAGAATTAACTGTCAGTTTATCGAACGCAAATAGTGATAATCATGAATCGGACGGAAGTTTTAATTATGAAACAGAATTATTAACTGACTTTTGTGAAACAGATCAAATAATCACGCCCACTATAAACAAACAGATGATACCGGAAAAAGGCCGGCTAGTTGTCAGTGTATCGGTTGATTCAGATATTCTAGATGATCAGGCGCTATCTGAAAGTAGTGATAACGAAGAGGAGGAAGTCTATCGCTATCGATTATGGACATTATACGAAGAGGTTAACTATTTCTTTTTCAAACATTTTAGATATTGTTTGTTTAATTTTATTATCTTTAAAACTGACAATTTGTTGATATGAACACATTGTCGTATTTTGCAAAAACAAAAAATGCTTGAAAAAAACATGCTTTTACATCAAATGGAGATTTCTAACGCATTTCTAAATGGTAAATTGGAGGAAGACATATTTATGGAGCAGCCTGAAGGATTCATTATAAATCCGAATAAGGTATGCAAACTCAACCGAAGTATTTATGGACTCTAGCAGTCACCTCGATGTTGGAACAACACGCTGACGGAATACCTCAAAAACAATGGTTTTGCTGAAAGTAACTCCGATCCGTGTTTGTTTATTCGAAACGACAACAAGTTTATGATAATCGCCGTATATGTGGAGATATCACAATTGCTCCAAAAAATCAAGACGACTTGGTACACATAAAAACGGAACTTTGTATGCGATTTAAAGCAAAAGATTATAATGAGCTGAACTATTGTCTTGGAATCGAAATTAATATTCATGAGGATAATATAGAACTTCAGCAAACTAATTTTATACAGCGCGTGCTTAACAAATACCAAATGTCAGAATGCAAAATCGTAAGTACTCCCATGAATCCTAATATTCGACTGGAAGTAAATGACAACACAAGCAAATTTGTCGATCAAAAATTATATCAATATATTATTGGATCGCTTCTTTATATAGCAATATGCACTCGTCCAGACATAGCATATGCAGTTGGAATTTTGTCAAGATTTAACATCTCTCCAAATGAATCGCATCTAGTATTTATGTATCTTTCTTATCAAAGAATTTTAATGCAATATAACATTTTAATTTTTGTTGCCGGGTGATATAGGCAGTGGTAATTAAAATATTTAGTTCATATGTTGGCATTAGTTAGAATTATAATTTTTCTTATTGGTCTCAATTATTAATAAAAGCAAAAAAAATTATATTCTAAATCGAAACGAAATGTTATAATAAATTATTTTATCGCATGTAAATGAATTTGAATAAAATACCTTATAGGTTATCCTCTTTATCCTATTTACGAAGTATAAAATAAGATCAAATATTTCAATACAGTTGCTTCTATAATATTCAACTTTGTTATTTCGCAAAATATTCAAAATATTCAATTCATTATTTTAAAAATATGTAATAATATACATATTATAAATATATATTATATATTATATAATATAATTTCAACTATGATCAATAATATTAAGATGTGTTTTAAATTCGATATTAAATCGCGAATATTTTATCGAATATTTTATTCTTTTAAATAAGAATATTTAATTCTTAATAATTTAAATATATACATTCTAATTATCCTGGAACAATCAGGTATAGTTGAAGGACAAACAAGTTATTTGGATATTTCACTAGTAACTACTAGCATCTTCAGATATTAATATTTGTTAATGTTGTAAAAGAAGCTGTCGGTATTCATCATACATTATCGGATTTTCATTGGACATTGCTTGCAATGTAATGGGGGTGATCGCACCGCCACTAGTATAACAACAACGATTTTATTAAATAATAAATAACAAGCATGCAATACAACAAACAGTTAAGTCAAGTCAGATAGTTAGACAAATCGAATCGCACAACAACATTCAATCTTCAGTTCCAGAATCTTCAGTCTTCAAAGTTACGGCCTCAAATCCATGGGGATCTGAGCCCCCCAAACCAATCCAACACGCCGCTTTCCGACTGAACCACCCGGGGTCTTTCACCACCGAAGAGACCAGTCAGCGCGGACTATGTTGGGTAAGCGAGAGATGAGGAGCTTAAGAAACCTTAGTCTTTGCTCTGGGGGACGTCCTCTAGAGAAGAAGACTAATCCCGAGATAGCCCAAGTGCCCCAGAGGCGCACCTGGGTATTCCCATTCAACGACAGATGCTGGGCCCGTTTCAGAGCCCAGCCACTAGTATGACATTCATTGTTTAATTGTTACGCTTACTATTCGAATGTGTTTTTTCCATTAAGTACTAATGCTATTTAAACGCTGCAGTTTTTGTTTTTGGTTTGATTCTTTCTGTTTACTATAAAATCAATTGTTGCTATCTAAGTTATTTGCTGCTTGTAGATAGAAGTATCTAGCTAAATTCAACAGTTAATTTAATTTAATTAAATTTAAAAAACAGATCAGGATTGATATCTTTCTTAGATTATAGTGTTATAAATGGTTATAAAATGAAATGGTCACTTAAAATGGTCATATGATCAATAGTATTAAGATGTGTTTTAAATTCGATATTTTAAGATACTCGATGTGTTTTAAATTCGATATTTATGTTCTATTTTCTAACAACAGCAAATCCTTTGCTTCATATTTAAATGATTTAATAATGTTTTATTATTAATGATTTAAAAGCATATGCAATAATTTAAATTTATTACATGCAATTATGTAACAGTCACAAGTAAAACTCAATCTCAGAAATAAAGCTTACCTTGCCAGACGCATTTTAGCTGGTTGGGGTTAATTCTAAACCTGTATCCACTATGCACAGACTGACCAACAGCAAAAGACCAATTGTTGCAAAAAAAGAACAACACAAAAAACATGTTCCCTTTAGAAAGCATTTTAAATATCAATTTTTATGAGACGTATTCCTATTTATAGGCCCTTACACGATCGCTTACTCATAGAATAGTTATACTGTCTGTATATTCGAACTACAGGTTAAAAGTTTTGTCTGTAACATTAGTCATTTAAAGTATTTAGTGAGGAGTCTTCCACTGACTACATTAAAGTAATGCATTTCAGTAAAACATTTCACCTCATAAAAAATACCTTTTGCAAAGAATCACATACAGTAATATAATTCAGAATACTTTATATTAAAATAGCTCGAATGTTTTGGTGGCAATCATGTTCGTATATATTTACCTACTCGTATATATAATGGTGGTTGAATCCTTGAACATAGTGTAGCACGCTTGCAACTAGTTGACGAAACATCATTTGCGTAAATGCTCTTAGTAGTAAAATTTAGTTGTAGAAAAATACTAGCGAATTCTCGAAAAGAAACAGGAAATAGATAATTCAGAGTAATTGGCTTGTAACTAGAATAACTCTAGATATTCTAATAGTTAATTTTCCAGTAACTTTAAAACAAAAGTCTAACCAAGGAATTCGGTTTTTAAAATTCTACCAAAAAATGCGGTTTTTAAAATCCTACCTAAGAATGCGGTTTTTAAAATCCTACCTAAGAATGCGGTTTTTAAAATCGCATTTTTATACCTCAAAGTGATATTTTTAATTACCTCAAACGTTTAATCCACTGAGTTTTATCCAATGATAAAAAGTTAATGCACTAAATTTAGCGCATAAATGTTTTTATTCAATTAGTGAACAAATTTATCCAGAAAGCCTTATTCTTAACAAAACCAATATTGATGATAAAGAAGGTGTATATCTAGATATGAACATTACATTAACATTAACTAAAACTAATATTAATTTATATCGTAAAGATGACATTTAAATTTACAAGAAACATATTTATGCATGAGCATTCATGCATACCATATAATATAAAATACAATACATTAAACAATGAAATTTTAAGAATTGCAACAATATGTAACGATATTGGCTTTCTTCAAAATCATTTAAATAATTTAATAGATACATATTTTAAACTAGGGTACAATAAAATTAAAATCAAGCAGAAAATAGTAAAATATATAAATCAACACAATAATATAAAGAATAAATTTAAACTCTTAAGTGCCCTTTATATATAAGATATAAAATAATGAAATTTTATTGTATTTCATATATAAATGATTATTTAAAATAACCAATATTAATGAAAAAACGTATATTTCTAGATCTGAACATTAAATTAACATCAATTAAAACTACAATTAATTTATATCGTAACGATGACATATTAAAATTTACAATAAACATATTTTTGCATGAGCAATAATGAAATAAATAAATTTTTGCTTAAACACAAATAAATCTAACTTACATAAAGATACAAAATATGTGTTTCGATATATTAATGATATATGTATATTTAATTCTAGCAATTTTTATTTAAAAAGCGAACAAATTTATCCACGTAGTCTCATTCTTAATAAAACCAACATTGATGATAAAGGAGGTGTATATCTAGATATGAACATTACATTAACATTAACTAAAACTAATATTAATTTATATCGTAAAGATGACATTTAAATTTACAAGAAACATATTTGTGCATGAGCATTTATGCATACCATATAATATAAAATATAATACATTAAATAATGAAATTTTAAGAATCGCAACAATTTGTAACGATATTAATTTTCTTTAAAATCATTTCAATAATTTATTAGATGCTTATTTGATATATGAATTTGTACATAACCGTGTAAAAAATAAATCTAAATTGTATAAAGATATGAAATATATATTTCGATACATTGATGATATATGTGTATTTAACTCTAAAAATTTTTATTCAATAAGAAAACAAATTTATCCAGGTAGTCTCATTCTTAATAAAACCAACGTTGATGATAAAAAAAGGTACATATATAAAGCTTTATAGAATATGAATTTGTTCATAACTGTGTAAAAACTAAATCTAAACAATATAAATATATGAAATATATGTTTCGATACATTGATGATATATGTGTATTTAATAATTTTTATTCAATTAGTGAGCACATTTATCCAGAAAGCCTTATTCTTAACAAAACCAATATTAATGATAAAGAAGGTGTATATCTAGATATGAACATTTAATTAACATCAATTAAAACTACTATTAATTTATATCGTAGAGGTTGTATATTTAAATTTACAAGAAATTTTTTACAAGAAAATATGTTGGGTCGAGGAATAGGGAGGGGCCGATACCTGATGGTATAGCAGTTTCTCCTCATGACCTCTATAAAACAATATTAAATTAAAACTACTTATAACTTATATTTAAACCATTAACTAAATTAAAAGTTAAACCATCAACTAAATCTTAAACCATCAAGTAAATATAAGTATATATATTGTTATATATTATATATAAATATATGAAAAATATATAATAAATATATATTATTATATGGATAAAATTGATATAATAGAATTCTTAAATATTTTGATAAATCAAAATTTTTTAAAAGTAAGGACATCTATATTTAGACAAGTAAAAGGTGTTTCAATGGGAGGTAATAGTAGCCCAATTATAGCTGACTTATTTTTAAGCTTTATAGAATATGAATTTGGTTTTGAAACAAAAAATATGATTCATAATTCCGCCCGTAAGATACTTCGGATCACTAAGCCTGGGAAACGTTACACCAACCGAGATGTTTTTACATGAGCATTCATGCATACAATATAATATAAAATATAACACATTAAATAACGAAATTTTAAGAATTGTCATAATATGTAACAATATTGCCTTCATTCAAAATCATTTAAATAATTTTATAGATGTTTATCATCAGACAGAAAATAATAAAATGTATAGATCGACACGATATAATCAAAAAAATTTAAACTCTTATCTCTACTTTTATTTACGAATAGAAGGTATATATCCAGATATGAACATTATATTAATATTAATTAAAACTAATTTTGATTTATATCGTAAAGATGACATATTTAAATTTATTTTTGAATGAGGATTCATGCATACTATATAATATAAAATATAATACATTAAATAATGAAATTTTAAGAATTTCAACAATATGTAATAATATTGGCTTTCTTCAAAATCATTTAAATAATTTAATAGATACATATTTTAAACTAGGTTACTATAAAAATAAAATCAAACAGAAAATAGTAAAATATATAAATCAACACAATAATATTAAAAATAAATTTAAACTCTATACGAAAACGTTTAAATATATTTATTTATAGTTAAATATATAAATCTACAAAATATTATTAAAAATAAATTTAAACTATTAAGCGGAAACGTTTTATGGGTGAATAATAAATAATATACTTTGCATTAGAATATGATTATTTATACACCTTCGATATTTTAAGTGATAAACATTTAATATGTAGTGTATAAATGCATTTTATTGCTGTCGTATCGACATTTTCATCGCCTCTGAACAAATATGTTCATAAAATAGATTTTCACGATGACTTGTTTATAATGCAAACGAGTAACATTTAATACGAAAGAATAGTATGATAATGTAATAGAACCAGAACAAATTATTTATTTCCTAGAGTGACAATTAAATCAGCTAACTGAGTCTACGTATTTAATATAATTATAAAATAAACAAAACATAATAATGCTAAATCAAAATTTAATAATTAAATAATAAAATTAATAATTGTTTTTAGATTTTCTATAATTTAAATCAAGTTAAAATAAAAAAAAATAGAAATTTAAAATAAACGTCATTTTTATGAATTGACTAATAAATAACAGGCATTGTATCAGAATAAGAATTAGAGGTCATCAGGAGGAACTGCTATGCTATCAGGTTTCGGCCCTTAACTCCTCTACCCAACATAGCAGCCGGGCCAAATACATGCTAATGATGTATTTCCTCTGAAATAACTATATAGTATCTTATTATAGTACAAAGTATATTATTAAAAACTGATATGCTACCCTAAATTTATTCTTTGATACAAAGTATATTATATATGAATATTTTGTTTATTAATATCAAAATTTAATCAAATTGTATAGTATTCATTATCAATAAAGCAACAGCATGGATTTCACCCTCTGCGTTCATGTCTTACAAACTTATTGCCTACTCATGAAGATTGGGTTGGACATATTGCTAACAGGTACTGTATCGACGTAATATTTCTTGACTTTAGTCAGGCTTTTGATAGGGTGCTCCACAAAATGCTAATTTTCACCCTTAGGTCTTATAAAGTCAATCGCTCCATAATAAGCTGGATTCAAGATTTTCTTAGAGATAGATCCTTTGCTATTCGTGTAGGTCAATGTATATCGTCTTATCGTCCAATCACCTCAGGAGTACCACAGGGATCAGTCTTAGGCCCCTTGTTGTTTAACATATAAATCAGCTACTAGATTTAATTGAGGATTGTAGTTTTTTTAGCTTTTGCCGATTTTGTAAAGGTAATGAAATTAATTAAAACCAAAAAAGATCAAAATGACTTTCAAAATATCCCAAACATTGTTTATCGATGGTCCTTAAACACTTGAATTGTATTAAATATTAAAAAGCGTACACATTAGAGATTAGGTCATAGCAATGTGAGTCATTTATTGGCAACGAGTTTGTTGTTACTACGCAGCCCATTCAGGAAATTGGTATAATTGTTTAAAACAATATGAAAACACGTGTTAACACTGATAGGATTTGTAATGCAGCAAGAAGACTGACCTATATTGTCAAAAATTGCTTTAAAAACCCATCTCCCGTTTGTGTTGTGCTTTTATATAATGCTCTTATAAGACTGATATTAGAATATGTGTCGCCAGCAGTCTTTCCGTGTACGCGTACAGAACTTGATCAATTAGAGCGCATACTTCGACGGTTTACGAAATTATGTCCTCAGGTACGATATCTTCCCTATGAGGCACGAATAAAAAGTTTGAATATGCCGACAGTGCGTGAAAGGTTCCTTCTTTTCGACCTTCTAGCTATGTATCGACTAGTTAATAAAGATGAAAATTTTCCAGCAAATAGAGTTGAGCTCAATGAACGGGATGGACGTAGAGGGCACTCGAAAGTACTAGTAGTACATGAGCACGGAAAATACCCTCGTCATTTCCGACTGTCTCATCGAGCGGTGAATATTTGGAATCGCCTTCCAGATGATGTCGTTGCGGTGCATACAATCAATGAATTTAAATCCGATATAAAGAACTGGATTCGAAATGAGAACGAGTGGTGGTTGCTGCAGTACCCATGGTTCTGATATATATACTGAATGATTTTTTTGTGAGCGGTCAAAACAGCCTTATGGCTATGACCTGTAGTAATAATAATTTGAATTTAAACTTTTATTTGAATATGACAGCCTATTATTATTAATCAATAATAGCTTTTGATAACTTGACACTTGAGCTTTGATCATTTCATTATATTTACACCACAATAAAAATAAAGGTGTCACGATCAAATAAGTTGTTTTACTCTGTTAGTGGCGGAAAATTGTTCACTTTTGAATTACTCAAGTGAGCAAATGAATAGCCAAGTTCTTAAATTTTTTATTGGCTGTTGTTTTTGACATATATTGATGCAAAATATGTTGTTCAGTAGTTTGAGGGTGTGCCAAAGTCGATACTTATTTAGACGGAGAAACTGACCATGTCGAGAATAATGTTGTCTACCATTGAACTGATCGCTTATCGATACAGTTGTTTTATAAATATATAATCACTGACTATTTATTTACAAATATTCACATACAATTGAAAATTATCAGAAAACATCAAAGATACACGATTAAGCCCATTGAATAATTAATACCTTATTACAAGGAATTAAAGAAAAACCTTAAATCAGCTAAAACATTGAAAATTTCTGAATATAATAAGCTGATTAGAATAATAATGACTAAAAGCACGAAAATAAATAAAGCAAGAAAATACAAGGCAACAAACTAACTTCAGATTAATCCAGTTCGTCGATGTTGAGCAATAATCTATTTGAACGTTACGAATGCGATTCGAGCAAATTCAGTGTTTGGACGGCTTTATGCAACCATCTGCAAAAAGTAATCTGGCAAGGAAGACTATATCCTGTTATTCTGCAGCGTCGTTGTATACTGATTCCACATCAATTCGGGGCCTTGGTTCAAACTAATTTATCTACGCTTTTCGGCTGTGATTATGGGGAAACCTCGACGATATAACAGTAAAAGAGTCTGGTGTAATAGAAGGACAATATAATAAAGTGAGGCACAACGCATTCTTCTCGTAAATTTTCGTCTCATCGCTGTCGACTCTTCCATCGTTCATCACCCTACCTTTCTTAGACGACACTCGCCCCACCTCGTTATCGCTGCGTTCCCGTCATAAGAGCTTTAAGAGCTTGGAAAAAGTAGGGATGAGTGAAATGGGGCGATAGCTAGAAAGAAGTGAGGGGTCGAAAAATTGTTTCTTAAGGTGGGGACAAACGATGGCGGATTTCCAGTGTGAAGGAAAGATACGACTGCAGATGGACGAGTTAAACAAGGTGGTGAGGAAAGGATATACCGATGAGCATATGGATTTAAGTATGGGGGTAAGCAGGATATCGGCAGGTGAGGTTTTCTTGAGCAAGGACATGAGGACAGATGATACTTTATCAGATAAGACAGGGAGAAGAAGAAATGGTTCCGGGAGGATGAGGCGAGTAACAGTTAGATGGAATTGATACGGGGTTGTGAGAGAGCAAGTGAATACTTTGGTCTGTTGAAATGACGAATAATCATGGGGATTTATGTTGCAAGACGAAGATGAGCGAGAAAGGATAAAGTTAAAAGTACGCCAGAGCGACTTAGAGTTGAATAAAGTGATGATTCTTTCTGCCAGAATGAGTTGCATTTGGTAAGTAGTATGTTGAGATGAGACTGGCGAATAGCAAGGTTGGAATCACGGAGAGACGGAGTGAGAGAGCGGATATCACGTCTGAGAGAGCGGTGACTGACTCGAAAAGCATGACGGACTCGACACTTTGAGTGTAGGCATTGAATATCAAACCATGGGGTACTGTACAAGCGACGGTGAGGGTGAGGCTTGAATGACAATAGAAAATCGAGAGAGGATGTGAGTTTAAAGTCGAAAAGAAAGTCAAGATCGTGAGGAGAGGATGATGTTATTGTAGTAGAAGATAGATACGATTTAAGTGAGGCGGAGCGGATAAGAGGGAGGTCAAGATTTCTCCAAGGCGATGTAGGATGGTAGGTGTGAATCGCGGAGTGGTTGGAAGTGATAGCAGTGATAACGAGAAAGTGATCGTATAGAGCAGAATGGTAAATGAGCAGTGAGGATTAGGCAGCAAAACGATCGGGGACAGCGATGATGCCGAGTGCCGCGTCAAGGATATGTGTGGGGGCAGTGGAGATTAGTTTGTAATTGTAGTTGGATAGAGTGTTGATGAACCGGATGGACTCTGTGGAAGAGGGGCGGTCGAAGCGGATGTTGAAGTCGTCTAGAACGAATAAAAAATAAGGAGGTGAAAGATTATGAGCCATGACGGTATACAATCGCGAGATCCAGAGTGATTTTGCTAGAAGAACGACATGTGAGCAATTCAAAAGAGCAAGAACTGAAAGTGGAAGTAATTTTGCGAAGAGAAGTTTTGTAATTGGCGAATGCGACAATGCCGCTATGATTAGAGAATTTAGAAGGGGATGAGTTGAGGAGGCAGGCGGATTCGATTAGTGAGCAGCCGGCAGAGAGCAGATTGCAATTGGAGAGGCCGTCGGAATTTAAGTGCTTACACCAGATTGGTTCTTTCGTTGCAGTTTAAGTTGACGTATTTTATGCACTCATCCGAATGCAGCTTGTCCTTCACAATCTGTCTTTACACATTTATCAATTAAAGATTCGTTCCTGCAGTCATCGGACGAAGAGTGGACGAAGACTGCATGACGATTTTTAATTTCTCCAATTAGCAATGATTGACTTGGCATATGTGGCCCAAGGTTCTCTGCGCACCTAGAATTCGGTTGTTCTTCAAAAATTTGCGATAAATTTTAACCCGGAGAAACCGGAAACACATTGCCCTTACTACAAGACCGCGTCATAAATCTGAGTTTTATAGAGCGATGCCAAATCCTTATCGATAGATTACAGCCAAACGTGGCTAGACTTGGTCTGTCCACAACCCAAATCATCTCTCATGCTTTCCAAGGATAGCGCATCCTCCTAATTATGCACCTTACCATTAAGTAGCGAACGCTTCCAGTACGGTACTGTTACCGGTACGTCTACTGGCACGGTTAGACGCCCAACGATTTGTGTAAGAGCATCTGCGCTTGTGAAGATAGCATTTATATCAGCCATGCCTTTTTTTGCAAATGAGAAGGGTTGCCTTTATTCCGGCACAGGAGTTTACAACCATTTGTCTCGGTGTTGGGATTGAAACTGAGCTCACTGATATCCTAGCTGAATTTGACTTGGAGGCTCGGACGACTACGCGCTGCAGAAATGCACGTTTGGACATCGTATGTTCCGGATTTCAGAACAATTGATACGAGCGCACGTTTCTAGACGTCATCATCTTTAATATACACGTTCAATCGTATGCTTGTGAAGTCCGGCATCCGAGTTTGCCAGTAATGAAGCAAAAATATAGGCGAAATACAGTTAACGCATTGCGAGTCTTAAACGAAGCAGATTTGTGCCACTTGTCTATTCCACGACTGGGTAGTATGGGTGATGAGATGGGGCTTTTTCATAAATCACTAGCTGCAATAAAGGCGCAGCGATCAAGAAAGCAATATTCCGACATTTTGGCACGGATAAAGAGAATTTTTTTGCAATCGCTCAAGTCCTCGTTTGTTTGTCTAAGATCGCCCCGTTCTCAACTGCATGCCTATAGGGTTTTTTCCTATCGGCTTGCATCTAATCACATAAAATAATGACATGATGATTATTGATTGCACAAAAGCCCATTTGAGGGGAACGAATATTGTATAAAAAAGATTCATTTAACGTGGCAAATGCGTGCCAGCGCACGCTTACATGACCACAACAAAGCAAAAATGTTAATCATGTGCCAAGAAGGTGTTTGAATGTGATAAAGGACGGAGCGCGGCGGACGTCGAAAGTGGGTTGATTCCAGGCGAGTAAGGCGACGACGAAGAAGGATCGGAGGCCATAGTTGTTGGATTAATTGGGAACGTGGAGTAAGAGGGAATTACGGGAACGCAGCGATAGCGAGGTGGGGCGAGTGTCGTCTAAGAAAGGAAGGTTGATGAACGATGGGGAGCCGACAGCGATGAGACGAAAAATTACGACAAGAAGGCAGAGTTAGATGCGGATGTGGGTGGTGGGCCAGGAGAGTTGGGTAAGATATGTGGATATGTGGTCGAAGCGACGGAGACGAAAGAGCACTCGAACAGCGGTGTTGATTATTCGTTGTAGGGGTAGGATGATGGATTTTGGAGAATTGGCGAAAAGGCTAAGGCAGTAATCGATTTTAGGGAAAATAAGCGATGAAAGAAGAGACATACAAGAACGGAAGTCGATAAGGGGGCGGATACGGCGGATGTCACGGAGAATTAAGTTAGATGAGCGGACCTTGTCACGAACGAAGGGTTTAAGGGAAAGGTGATCATCGAAATGGAAGCCTAAGAAAGTGAGATTGTGGACTATGGGGATGATCGATGAGGCAAAATATACAGTGGGAGGAGATATGTTTGGTTTACGGGGGAGGATCCACATTATTTTGGACTTTTCGGGGTTTAGAACGAGATGGAGATTGGAGAGACGTTTGTAGATAGAAGAAAGACAGTTGGAGGCAGAAATGCCGATATCGTGTATGCGATGTGCGGGTGCATGAGCATAGATTAGAATGTCATCGGCGTATTGCATGGCGTTAAAGGAGTAAGGTTTGATAAACAGAGAGAGATCGACAAGCAGAAGAGAGAAAAGCAGGGGATTTAGGGCTGAACCTTGTGGGGCCCCGCGAAAAAAAGGGATAGAATAGGAGGATGATGAATTAGAACAGACGCGAAAGGAACAGTTGGATGGATATGAGGCAAACCATGCTACAGAGGAGGAAGAAAAGCCGTAATCATAACGAAGGTGAGAAAGGAGGACGGAGTGGTCGACAATGTCGAATGCGGAGGAGAGGTCGAGGGAGATGAGAACACTATATAGAGCCTTGTCTCGAGAAATGAGTAAGTCGTTGTACACTTTTATGCATGCGATTTCTGTCGAGTGATTAAAGCGGAAAGCGGATTGGAAAGGAGGGTACAGATTGGATGAGGAAAGATAAGCGTTGATTTGTATTAAGATAAGGCGTTCTAAAAGCTTAGAAAGTGTAGCGAGTAGTGAAATGGGGCGATAGCTAGAAGGAAGGGAGGGGTCGAGCGATTGTTTCTTAAGGAGGGGACGAACGATTGCGGATTTCCAGTGTGAAGGGAAGATACGACTGCGGATGGACGAGTTAAACAAGGTTGTGAGAAATGGGGATATCGATGAGCATATAGATTTTAATATCTGAGTAGGCGGGGAATCGGCAGGTGAGGTTTTGTTGGAAAAAACATGAGGACATATGATACTTCTGTAGGTGAGAGTGGGAGAAGATGAAAGAGTTCCGGAAAGATGAAAGTAGACTGGGCAGAGTGGGATAGGATGGAGACCGGGGTGTGATGAGCAACGTGGATACTTTAGTCTGTAGAAATGACGAATAATCATTGGCATTGATGTTGCACGGCGAAGAGGAGCGAGCAAGGATTGAGTTAAAAGTATGCCAGAGAGTCTTAGAGTTGAATGAAGTGATGATTTTATGCTGCCAGAAGGAGTTGCATTTGGTACGTAGTAGGTGTAGATGAGACCGCCGATGAGCAAGATATGAATCACGGAAAGACGGAGTGATCGAGCGGAAATCACGTCTGAGAGAGCGGTGATATACTCGAAAAGCATGACGGAGTCGACGCTTTGAGAGGAGGCACTGGATGTCAAAACATGGGGCACGGTGCAAGCGACGGTGTGGGTGAGGTTTGAAGATCAAGAGAATATCGATAATGGATGTGAGTTAAGAGTCTAAGCGAGCAAGGATTGAGTTAAAAGTATTCCATAGAGTCTTAGTGTTGAATGAAGTGATGATTTTATGCTGCCAAAAGGAGTTGCATTTGGTACGTAGTAGGTGTAGATGATACCGCCGATGAACAAGATAGGTATCACGGAAAGACGGAGTGATCGAGCGGAAATCACGTCTGAGAGAGCGGTGATATACTCGAAAAGCATGATGGAGTCGACGCTTTGAGAGGAGGCACTGGACGTCAAAACATGGGGCACGGTGCAAGCGACGGTGTGGGTGAGGTTTGAAGATCAAGAGAATATCGATAATGGATGTGAGTTAAGAGTCTAAGCGAGCAAGGATTGAGTTAAAAGTATTCCATAGAGTCTTAGTGTTGAATGAAGTGATGATTTTATGCTGCCAAAAGGAGTTTCATTTGGTACGTAGTAGGTGTAGATGAGATCGCCGATGAACAAGATAGGTATCACGGAAAGACGGAGTGATCGAGCGGAAATTACGTCTGAGAGAGCGGTGATAGACTCGAAAAGCATGGCGGAGTCGACGCTTTGAATTAGCGAGATCGTGAGTAGAGGATTATGTTATTGTTGGAAACGATAGAGACGATTTGAGTAAGGCAGAGCGGAGAAGGGAGAGGTCAAGATTTCTTCGAGCGACGTAGTATTGTAGGTGTGTGAGGAGGGGTGTGGTTGTGAGCGATATCAAGGGTGATGAGAAAGTGATCGGATAGACCAGTTTCGAAAATGGACCGTGAGGTGTAGGCAGCAAAATGCTCGGGACAGCGATATTGCTAGTGCCGCACCAAGGATATGTGTGGGGGCAGTGGAGATGGGTTTGTAGTTATAGTTGGATAGAATGTTGCTGAACTGGATTGACTCAATGGGACAGGGCGGTCTATGCGGATTTTGAAGTCGCCAAGAACGATTGAAGGGATTGAGGACAAAGAACAGTGAGACAGAAGGTCAGCGAGTTCGGTAGAAAAATAAGAATGTATGAGCTGATGAACCAGGACGGTATACATTGGCGAGATCTAGAGTGATCGGGTTAGAAGAACGACTAGTGAGCAGTTCAAAAGAGCAAGTACTGAAAGAGGAAGTGATCTTGCGAAAAGACGCGGGGTGACGGGTGAATGCGACAATGCCGCCATGATTAGAGAATTTGGAAGTGGATTTGCTAAGGGGGCGAGCGGATTCGACTAGTGAGCAACCGGCAGAGAGCAAACGGCAGATGGTAGGTCGTCAGAATCGGAGTGCCAGGATTCGGTGAGATACGGTATTCATACAATTAAGTCTAAATTTGGTGAAGAATTGCCTGTTGCCTTTTGTAAGGCTGACATTGACACTGCGCTCACTCTGTCGAAATCAGGATCTAACCCCTTTATGGGGTATAATTTGAAGTTTATGATAATCGATCAGGATGACAGGACGTAACCCCATTGTAATGTATGCCATGCTTGGGGGCCCTTGGGATCGTCTTGCTCCTCCAAGCACATTTGTGGAGTATACAGTTCAGAGGCTTGTGTTAACTCGAATAAAGAGGAGAAATGCGATGCTCCACCATGCTGTAGCAATTGTGCTGGCAGACATCCAGCCTGATCGAGAAGCTGCGTTTTCTTCAAGGCGTACATAAGGCAGGCCGTCAAAAGGTCCTTCTGGTTTTTTTGGGTGTATCGGCCTGCCCTGACAGAATGACTAATATAGATATATTGGATATTTTGGCCTCCAATAAAAAGTCAATTTTGGCCCAGCTGGAACTTATGATAGCTCCTATGGTTTCGACCCTTTGTGTGGCCAATAAAGCAAAGCCTCTATCTCTGTTCCCCCTCCGAAGTCCAAGAAAAGAGGGGCTTCGGCAAAGTCAGTCCCCTCCCCCAAAAGTGGGGAAACTAATTTAGCAGAAAGTTGCATCAACGGGAAATGAAAACATTGCCCAGAGGGGGGGGCTTGGCTCCGAATAGGGCTAGCGGCAGAAGGGGTTACCCTCCTGCACCTAGCTCTGTCTAGGTTGGCATCCCCTTCCAATGTTTACATTGGAAGGGGATGCATTTTCACAATTTTAACACAATGGTGAGTAAACCTGAGCCTTTTTCACTGAATACTCTTCAATGGAATTCGGGAGGTGCTTCTGCCCTTAGACTTTTATCTGGTATAGACGCAGATGTTATAGTCCTTCAGGAGACGCGGTCTATCCGTCTCCCCCAGGACATTACTCGATTAATCCCTTAGCACATATATTCCCACTATACTCCGTACATAATCCCGCCTCACTCCACTTCTTCTCAAGGACGCTTGACCTTAGTTAAATGCTCTTTAAGGTCCTCCCTCTTGCTAAATTAATCTTGTCCAGCCCTGTCTTATCTAATAGTTTCACTCGTTAAGAACGGTAAACGCCTCAGTCTAGCCAATGTTTACATTCGTTCAGGAGAGATTCACAAGAATCGTGACCTCCTGGATGATGTACTGTCATAGCCGACGACCTCCATGTCGGCTATGACATGGTACTAGGTGACTTCAACGACAGAACTGGTCGTTGGATTAATGCAGCACTCCGCAGAGCCAAGAACGGTTATCTTATTCACAAACCACCGTCTCCTCCTTTCATTGCACATCATCGAATTCACTCCTCGACTTATTACTGCTCCATAAGAGGTGGCTGTTAAAACCCTTCTGCACCTAGCAGTCGCGTCAAAATCTGTCCACCTCTTATGATCTAATTCGCTGGCGGATAGAGGAGGATACGCTGCTTCGGAGGAGATTCCACTTTGACCCGATTAGAGTGGCTTTCTTCCGAGCAGCTATCCAATGCTTCCCCGAATTGGAAATGAGAGTTTAATCGAATTCAATTCCTACCTCTCTTCGCAAGTTACAGCATTGCTTTCGACAACCTATAAAGGTCGAATATTCGATCCCACTCCGACAAAACTCAAGGTCCTAGCTAAACTGCTGAACCTCCCTAATCTCTCTTCCTCCGCCAGGCAGACCCTCGCGAAGGAATACTGGCGCACCAGATATTGGTTCCAGCTGAGTAGGGATAGGGCGAACATTGCTCGTCTTAACCCTTCCCAGTCTTCCTTTCGGAAGATATTCAACGAAGTGAAGTTTGTTTGTTGGAGAGATAAGGCTTTGGGGTGGATCGTTAGTATATGCCTTGATAAAGTTTTAGAGGAGTCACTTGCCCTACACAACTACGGAGCCACTCAATCTCCGCAACCATTCGCGCCTTGGGGAGACTTCAGGAGTAAAGACCTATCTGTCCCAGATATTCTCAACGTCTGGGGGCCTCTTCCGGGCACCTCCAAATCCGTTGCTCCACTCTCTTCCTGTGTCTGTCAGCTTTTGACAGCCTATCAACTAAGTGAGGTGGCCGTCACAATGCAATTAGCCTCCCCATCCGATGTGGTCGGCATCAATATAAGCAAAAGAGTTTTTATTCCAAAAGTCTCCGGTCTCTTCCCCTAAAGACCTGCGGCCCATCTCGATTCAAAATTCCCTCGTCTCGATCAACGAAAAAGCGCTTGCGCGTAGAATTCGCGATCATCTGATTAGGCGAAATTTTATCTCACCTGGATTCCATGGGTTTGTCGAAGGTCGCTCGGTCTATTCAGAAGTTGGTGAAGTGCATCGGTTTTGTCAGGAGTACAGTCATCAGCTAGCTGTAGCTGTTTTCCTTGATTTTTCCGCGGCATTTGACCGTATCTCTATTTCCGTTGTGATCTATTCTCTCAGGTCCCTCGAGTTGCCTGCGAGAATAGTGAACAGGGTGGAGATACTGCTGTACACCATGCGATTTTATTATGAAGACGACCATGATGCGCGTCATTTCTACCATATTACGGGTGTGCCTCAAGGTTTACCACTTTCTTTAATCTTGTATATTGCTGCCTCAATTGTTCTATTTAAAATATTTAAACGTGAACAACGTCTAGTTGTGTACGCTGATGACACCACAGCCCTTTTCACTTGACGCAGGTGTAAAGACGTAGTCTCTGACATCAGCCGTTTCTTTTCGAGATTAAAAGACCATCTACCCCAATTTAATCTAATTTTAAACTCCGCTAAATCGCAGGTGGTCGTCTTTACTGGCACCCCTGCAACAAAGCAAAAGCTCAAGAGATTAGCACTCTCTGCACACGCCCCTCCATTTTTTCTCAGAGCCACTCCCTACGTTCACAAGTCGAGTAAAATACCTTGGGTTCACCTTTTCGGTGAACTGGTCAGCGAAAGTTGACCTGGATAGGCTCAAACGTATCATGAAAAGAGCTAGGTGGGCTCTGATACGGGCCCAGCATCTGTCGTTGAATGGGAAAACCCAGGTACGCCTTTGGGGTACCTGGGCTATCTCGGGATTAGTCTTCTTTTCAAGAGGACGTCCCCCAGAGCAAAGACTAAAATTCCTGAAGCTCCTCGTCTCTCGTTTACCCAGCATAGTCCGCACCGATTGGATTCTTCGGAGGGTCAAAGACCCCTGGTGGTTCAATCAAAAAGCGGCGTGTTGGATCGATTGGGGGCTCAGATCCCCTTTGGATTTGAGGCCATAATAAGAAGAGGACCACTAAGAAGGTACATTTTTGGACTGACTGCTCTTTTGACAGACATACTGTTATGACACTTTTGTCACACTTATGACATTTACTTTTTGCTTTTGTTTGTTAGAGTCTTTATTTATTTAGCATCAGAAGTAAAATGTGCAACAAAAATACGAGTAATCCAGACGATCAAAAGGTATTTCCTTCAAATTTTTCGGAAGACAACAAGGTTAGTACTGTTTCAACTAGTGCAAGGGATGGGGAGGTACTTTCTCCCATCCCAAAACTCAAAAATTTGATGTTAATTAAATTAAAAAGGCCTATGGAGAGACATAATATATTCAATGTGTTCTTGCGTAAATTCTGCGAAAGCAAACGTAAACGATTGTTATTTCACTTTGTAAAAATATATGCAACCGAACTAAAAGTCTCATTTTCAACTGCCGATATAGCAGAGGAATATCACAACTTTTTCAAATCAGCATTGGCCGATTTTGTTGAAATTAGACCTAAGCCAATACTAGGCACAGTCAAAATTTCTAACCTTTCTTGCAACCTCAAGGAATTCGACATATCACAGCTCGAAAAGACGTTTAAGATTATTAATTTTCGCGCTATAAATAGCAAGTCTGGTTTCCTAATTCAAATTAAGTTTGGTTCGACTACTATTAAACAAGGTGAACTACTTTCGAATTCCAAAAGTCACCCTTTTATGGGGTTTAACCTAAAATTTCAATAAAAAAAGCCAGACGAATTTACGTATTCCCATTGCAGCAAGGGTCACAAATGGGGGCACTGGGCCTCCAACTACAGTGGGGCTATCACCTGCGGCAGGTGCGGTAAGCTGGATTGTTCCAATCTTCTGGCAGATCTTCGGTGCGAGACTCTCCCATCCTGTTCCAACTGTGGAGGGAGTCATCCCGCCTAAAGCAGGAAATGCTGTGTATTCAAAGACTATCGGGGGATATTATTCAAAACTAGTCCCACGGTAAACATACGTAATCTCCTTCTTTTTCTTCCGTAGCTACCTCCCCCCGAACGGTTGATTCTGACATTTTGCGTCGTTTAACTCCAAAATCGAAGCCGTCTACAAGCAGATGGAGTCCTTGATATCAACAGTAATCTGCAAGTTGCTATTATCCTACAGTACCAAGGACCACCCTAATGTGCGTCAGTTCTACCCTATTACGGGTGTACCTCAAGGATCCCCACTTTCTCCTATCTTATAACTTGCTGCCTTTACTAATCTATTCAAAATATTTAAACTCGAACAACGTCTTGTGGTGTACGCCGATGACACAACAGCCCTGTTCACTGGACACAGGTGTAAAGACGAAGTCTCTGACATCAGCCGTTTCTTTTTAAGATTAAAAGATCAGTTACTCATATCCAACCTTATTTTAAACTCCGCTAAATCGCAGGCGGTTGTCTTTCATGGCAGCCCTGCAACAAAGCAGAAACTTAAGAGATTAGCACTTTATGCGCTCTCCTCCATATTTGCCTCTGAACCACTTCCCATCTTCAGAAGTTGAGTAAAATACCTGCGGTTCACCGTTATGGTGAACTAGTCGGCGAAAGCTGACCTGGATAGACTCAAACGTATCCTGAAGAAAGATAGGTGGCCCTAAAACGGGCTCAGCATCTTCCGTTGAAAGGAAAAACTCTGGTGCGCCTTTGAGCTATCTCGGGATTATATCCAGGCACTTGGGCTATCTCGGGATTAGTCTTCTTCTAAGATGACGTCCCCCAGAGCAAAGACTAAGGTTCCTGAAGCTCTTCGTCTCTCGTTTACCCAGCATAGTCCGCGGCGATTAGATTCTTCGGGGGGGGGTGAGAGACTCCAAGTGGTTGAGTGGGAAAGCGTCGTGTTGGATCGGTTGGGGGGGGCTCAGATCCCCCTGGATCTATGGCCGTAGTTTGGAAGTTGAAGACGGAAGTAAATTACTGATTGAATTGACTAAGTATGTTTTTGGTGACTGTTTTACTGCTTTGCATGTTTCTCCTCGATTTTTTTGTATTTAAGAAAATCTTTATTATTAAATTTAGAATATAACGTAAATTTTGATAAGTCCTCAACTATCGTATGAAAGGGATTATCTTTCGCGTATATAACATGAGGCTTATTTCATAAAAAGAATAAAGTGATGTCTAATAATAAAGCAGATTTTATTTTAAAAATATCACATTAAATGTAATTGTTTTATATATTTTATAGTTAATTGAATTTAATAAGTTATATTTGTTTGATTTATTTCACTTTTATATTGTGGCTTGGTGTTTTAAAAAAGATTTATTTTAACGTGGCAAATGCGTATCGGTGCACACAAAAACAAAAGCAAAATCTAAATCATGTGTCGAGGAGGTGGGTAGGGAGGCGGCATTTGAATGCAATAAAGGAAGGAGCGCGGCGAACGCCGAGTTGGAGCTGATTCCAGGCGAGTGAGGCAGCGACGAGGAAGGATCGGTAACCGTAGTTGTTAGAGTGATTGGAAACGTAGAGTAAGAGATAATTAAGTGAACGCAGTGATTAAAGATGGGACAAGTGTCGTCTAAGAAAGGGAGGTTGATGAACGACGGGAAGTCGACATTCATGAGACGATAAATTACGAAAAGAAGCTGGAGTTGTATGCGGATGTAGATGGTGGACCAGGAAAATTGGACAAGATATGTGGATATGTGGTCGAAGCGACGGAGACGAAAGAGCACTCGAACGGCATAGTTTATGATGCGTTGTAGCGGTAGGATGATGGATTTTGGAGAATTGGCGAAAAGGCTGAGGCAGTAATCGATTTTAGGGAAAGGAATCGATGAAAGAAGAGGCATACAGGAAACGGAAGTCGATAAAGGGGCGGATACGGCGGTTTTACGGAGAATTAGGTTAGACGAGCGGACTTTGTCGCGGACGAAGGGTTTAAGAGAAATGTGATTATCGAAATGGAAGTATAAGAAAGTGAGATTATGGGCTATGGGGATGGCTGATGAGCCAAAATATACAGGGGGGAGAGATATGTTAGGTTGACGGGGAGGATCCACATTATTTTGGACTTGTCTGTGTTTAGAACGAGACGAAGATGTTAGAGAAGTTTGTAGATAGAAGAAAGACAGTTGGAGTCAGAAATTGCGATATCGTGTATGCGATGTGCGGGTGCATGAGCATAGATGAGGATGTCATCGGCGTATTGCATGAAGTTAAAGGAGTAAGGTTTGATAAACGGATAGAGATTGCCAAGCTGAAGAGAGAAAAGCAGGGGACCCAGGACTGAACCTTATGGGACCCCGCAAAAGATAGGGATGGGAGGAGGCATGATGAATTAGAACAGACACGAAAGAAACGGTCGGATAGATATGAGGCAAACCATGCTACGGATGAAGAAGAAAAGCCGTAATCATAAAGAAGGCGAGAAAGGAGGACGGAGTGGTCGACAATGTAGAAGGCGGATGAGAGGGCGAGGGTGATGAATACACTATATAAAGCCTTGTCACGAAAAATGAGTAGGCCGTTGTAAACTCATGCAGGCGATTTCTGTGGAGTGATTAGCGTGGAAAGCGGATTGGAAAGGATGGTACAAATTGGATGAAGAGAGATAAGCGTTGATCTGTATTATGTTAAGCGCACTAAGAGCTTGGAAAAAGTAGGGATGAGTGAAATGGAGCGATAGCTAAAAGGAAATGAGGGGTCGAGAGATTGTTTCTTAAGGAGGGGACGAACGATGACGGATTTCTAGTGTGAAAGAAAGATACGATTGCGGATAGACGAGTTAAAGAAGGTTGTGAGAAATGGTTTATCGATGATCATATGGATTTAAGTTTGGGGGTAGGTAGAGGTTCGGCAGGCGAGGTTTTGTTTTTTTTTATTTCGTTTCGTTTGCTTGAATTTTATTATTACAATGCAGAGTTTTCCTCGTTTCAACACGACTGTGATCCAGTTTATACTTTATAATACTGGATCGAGTGGCTAAAACTTATTTTCGTAGATCTTTGATAATATTGTATTTTTACGCCTTCAGAAAATTTTTATTTGAAGTTATATGTTATCTTTACCTAACCTCCATTTGTGTGCGTTTATATTTTCACATTTAAGTAATTTATTAAAAACATTAAATTTTACAAAAAAAATATTATTACAAAAATAATTTATAATTCTATAATTCTTTTGTGAAGAGTTAGAGAATTCTTTTGTAAAAAATTAGGTACTTATTTTATATTCTTTAATTTGAAAAAATTAACGAATTTTTTCCTAAATCCTATAATTATTCTTTTGACGGATCTGTGCAACTATTCCAGTAGTGACATTAAAACATCAAATTTTATGGAATAATTATTATTGGAGCTTCGTCTCCAATACCACCAGAGGTAGAGAAAATCAACGGAGTAAAGCTTGATCCGTCGACTTGAATTCTCTTGGCATATTTGGATGTCTTTCGGTTAGCATGAAATTTATTGCTTTGACGGGGAGTACGCAATGCATTGGATTAAGCCAGTGCACTATATACATACATCGAAGTAATCATGATCCATGTCTCTTCCCGACAAGCCAACACACTTGATGTCAAAGAGGGCATTCAATTCAAGGCTTGTAGCGGAATTGTTGAAAATAACATCAGGCGGGACTTCATTGAGAACTGGCTCAAGTTGAACCGAATGCGATACACGTGATAATTCATCAGGGATAACATTACGGACACAGTTGTGTCGAGACATAGGAACCCCACCATGTGGACAAGATAGTGCATGTTGTATGGACATTTGTACACCACATCGACACTTGTTCTTTAAGCAACTTGGCATCCAATCATACCTAGCCGCAATTGCATCCATAAATTCCAGTCTGGGAAGATGATATCCCTTATACGCAAGTGGGCGTGATTGTAGCCATGCCGAAGCACCTTTTTTGATGCATACATCATTGCCGAAGAATAATTCTCAGAAATCAATGATCTAGTTATTGTAGATATTTCACACTTTTCCCGATTAATTTGTTTCGCTATGTCATTTTGTCTAACATGAGGCTTTGCATCGGTGAGTCGTTGTTCATTTAGAGCTGAACACATTAATCTTGACCATTCATATTCTTGAATAACGTTCTTAGATGGGTTTGCGATAGCTAGACCTAAATAAGTTGGTGTTTCAGTTATCAGACGAATGTCATCAGTTATCAGTTGAATTCCCAGCAGAGCAGGGATCAGCCTCGTGCGTATGGCATATTCTAAAGGATCATACCATGATACATTACAAGGAGTTGTTCTCTTAAGGAATATCCATTTTGATTGGATTGCTACAGTATGTGCAACATACGCAACATGTGGGTCGTAAATGGCAACACCAGACAAACGTTCGACAATTTTGCAAAGGAAGTGTACATTCTCGACTACAATAGAAGATACGTAAGCACTAGTTCCAATTGGGGATCCAAGGACTGTAATCCCATCAGTACATATAGATATTTGTGAATCTTTAAACAGTAGTTCTGCCTGCAATTTATAGGTTTCTTTAATAAGAAGCTTACACTTGGATGCATTTGGGTAGTAACCATATATTGGACCTATTAAGTTCAAGTGGCGCCAAACCTGTTGTAAATCATTCGGTGACCCGATAAAATTAGCATCATCGGCATACCATAAGTTTAAGACTGTGGGATATTTCCTACGAATTTCATTTATTATCGGCATGGTAGCGACGGCAAATATCGCCATTGCCATCGGATCATTTTGCGTCACACCATCTTCGGCAATTATCATTTCACCATCAATGCCAAGAAATGTATCACATCCATACATATTTGAAACAATATGGCCCAAGGACGGACATATAATCTTTACATTGTGTAGTATAGCTTCTCTATTGATTCTGTTAAAGGCATTATTAGCATCTATGGCAAGTAATGCATTGTCCGATCTGTCATCTAGACGCGCTCTAACACTATGTATCGCATAGTCTATTCCCGACTTCTATCCTGCGCACAACTGTACATTCCCACAAACATTCTGCAAAGAATCCGATACAAGGTTCAGAACAGTTTTACACATAATCCGACGAGCGACATCTCCTATGCCAATTGGACGAATGCCTGGACATTTTGTCAAGTGCAACAAGTCTTATTATTTTTTAATAATAAGAATCACTTGAATAATACAATACATTATAAGGTTCCCTCAAATGGGCATCTATACATACAGTAGCATTCTACGGCGAATACACATTGACGCATCACGCGCTAATTTGACACAGATTTTTGATCGAATTCTTGTAATTGCTCCAGAGTAAGACGTCTTTTGCTTAATTTGTTTAATCTTTTCTTTTGATTTGCCATCCATTTAATCATTTTGTGAGCTTCCAGATCTATTCCTCCGCATGTCGAAAACGTAGGTGTATGAAAAATGAATTATCGATGTCGGCAATACGCTCCTTATATTTTGTGAATTTACGATTAGTATGGTACGAGTGATTTTCATTTGGGGACTTTCCAATATAGGATGGTGATAATGTGTTAAAAATACAGATATATAGAAAAGACCGCATCATTCCGCAACCGTACAATCACCAACACGCTTCATCAGATCTGGCATTAGCGTCCCTTGTAGTAGTTTCAGCTTCGAACTAATAACCATCCTATATTGGACTTAAGCGTGGCTCTAATATTACATCATTGCATATGTTATCCAATTCACTAGCTATTGGGTTACGAATTAAGTCGTGGCGTATTATTATGGTCTCGCCTGCTAATATGATTGCGAGTATGATTGATCCAGGACGGCTCCACATGCACATCGTGCATTACAATTCCGTAAAGATACGCTCTATCGAAATCACATTGCATCTCTAAACTTTTGGGTATTTAACCGTGATTGAGGATTATTTGTGGGTTTCACAATGAGCTAAGATGACGCTCCTATCTCTGCAGCATATGTTAGTTTACTTCTTGATTGGTCGCATATCCGTTCTAACGTTTGTGAAATTTTGTTGCTGATCTCTAATTTGTTCTCCAGTGATAACTGTTCTGCTATGTGTTTTTGACCTATTGTAACGTTATTATTTATATCACTGCTCACAATGGGGTCACACATTCTCATTGATCGATTATCGATACTGTCATTTTCTTCTAATCACCCCGAATACCTAATCCTCCTGATGTCTTTGGTAATGAACATGTCATCAGCATAGTCCCAATTATATCCCCTTATCCGGTGAGCTTAGGTAGAAAAACATTGTATATAAAGTTCTCCAAGTTCTTGAGCTGGCAACAATTTTCAGCCAAGTAATTAGGCAAAACATAGGCAGCAAGTCAGTTCAATTCGCAGGGCATTGAAACGCAGATTAAAAATGCGGCACAACCAAGAGCTCCATGAAATTTATCGACAGGCTCTGAGTCTTCAAAACATATTATAATATAGCAAGATAGCCCTCTATATCTTGATATATCTAGATAGAGAGGGTATGCAAGATAGCCCTCTCTATCTTGCATACCATCGGTGTATAATTAATGGGGCTGTATTCTGTAGGTTCGCAATTAACGGTAGTGTAGCCAACGCGAAAGCTGCCATTGCTAATAGATCTCCTTGAGTGAATCCTTCTTTGGCTATCAACTGTTCGTCTTGCACTGTTAATATCGGATCTTTTTTGTAACAGTTCGTTAGAACGCGGTACAAGGCCGGACAAATGTCAGTTTACGATTGATCGTGTTGAACGCATTAGTGGCATATATATGAAGTACGCAAACATCATTTGATGGCTCAAAAGTTTTCCTAATAGAGTGGATTGCCGCCTCAGCTCTGCATTTTTGCACAACACATAACTGTACACAACCAGCCACTTCAGTAAGATCATGCGTTATCATTGATAAAATTGGGTTGGTTATTATTCGTCGGCTTACATCTCATATGCCTATTAGTCGGACTCCAGGTTGTTTGTCTAGTGGGATAAGCCGACATGCAGTAAACGCCTCTGAATTCGGTGAACTACTATCTTTCGATGCTAGTCGAGAGGCAAATTTTGTCAACGCATCCGCTTGTTGCAGGGAATTGGGTCCGAACTCATTTAGCATCGAGTACCAATCTTTGGCGTTAATACCAGAGGGTCCAACCGCTTCCTTGAACAGTTCCACTAACCGATATAATCGTTTGTGCATCAATTACCAAAAATACATTAGAGTAATGTTCGCACATCCCTGGCAATGGTTTTTTTTAGCTCAAGAGACGGATTAAGTTCACAGGCCTCAGGGTGTAGTATACTATGTTTCTCCCTAACTGACACTGTATTGTCGATAATATCATCAATGCGAAGAACTCCACTCATACTTTCATCGGAAGACAGCATTCGTATCGCACACGTTGCTTTACCACTCGTCATCAATTTTATGAAGTCTTTGTGCCATCTTTTTGAGCAGTGTGACTATTTTCATTGATCTTTCTGTACTCCATTCTGTTTTGAAGACTCAGAGCCTGTCGATAAATTTCATGGAGCTCTTGGTTGTGCCGCATTTTTAATCTGCGTTTCAATGCCCTGCGAATTGAACTGACTTGCTGCCTATGTTTTTCCTAATTACTTTGCTGAAAATTGTTGCCAGCTGAAGTGAACCGTTTTCAAAGTCAGCAGAGTTTGCAGCACATAGGAAGAGATCGGCAAGTGTTGCAATGAATTGATGACTCGCGTTACAACGTGGTAATCGAAATAGATTAGATCTTTATTTGATACATTCAGAAAAGTAAGCCTGTTGGAGCACTGCAGTCGAACATGTTCTATTCGCCGTTGCACAGGCACATCGAATCCATTTGGTAGCTCTTGTATTACAGCTGCAACACTTTCTTAAAGAGGACGGTTTCTCACGAGTCATATTGTGTATTTTATTATATTGTTGTAATTATACTGAATACTTATAACTTTTTCTTCTAATACTTCTGAATGTTTCTTTATAAGTAGTTATAATCAAGAATGATTAAAACAGTCAATAATAATTAATAAAAATATTGTATTTTACTAAATAAAATACATTCTTGTTTAAGAGCATCAAGAACAAAGATCCTGCGCCATTCTGGCAACATTCCAATACGGAGACGGTGATTACATCAAATGAATACTTATTGAAATAAATCAGATATAATAAAAAATATTGTTATTATTTCTTATTATAAGAAATTATAAATCATCAAATTAAATTAAAAATTGTCACTTCATATATAGTGGTTATATGAATTGAAAACTACTGGTGACGTTATTCGTCACCGGTGGAGTAGCGTTAGCTTAATGAATTCCTTTCATAGGTTTATTCATGATTAAGTACTGTCGAAGTTGTGTAGCTACAGGACCACACTGATGATACCACCCTGTAGTGATGAGTATAGTAAAGCCGAAACGCCCCCATTGAAGGCTAGGCGTCTGTGGTAACCGCATTCCAGGTTAAGCTTCACGGTGAATGTTGTAAAAAAGTATGCAAGTTTATACTTTCCTGTTCGTATTAATTTTAAAAAGTTGTATTGAAATTCTTTCTTATAATATAACGTCACCAGTAGTTTTCAATTCATATAACCACTATATGTGAATGACGATTCTTAGAATCTGCGCTTGAGCTTTGCTCGTGCTTTGTAGCTAGAGAGCTTTTGCTCCTGCATTGTGCTTTAGCTGTATACAAGCGTGTTGCTTGTTCAGCAACCTTAGTAAGCTGATGAAGGTAGGAACGATAGCACACGTGCTGTCCTGTGAAGCCACTGATTACGCAAACCATACCAGATGTAAGGCTGGTCACTGGTGGAGGAGCGTGCGCTTAGTGATTTCCTTCATAGGTTTACTGAGGATTAAGTACTGTCGAAGTTGTGTAGCTACATGGCCACACAGATGAGAACAACATGTAGTGATGAGTAGACTAAGGTCGAAACGCCCCATTAGGGGCCAGGTCTCTGTGGTAGGCGCATTACGGGTTAAGCTTACCGACGAAGGTTGTCAAAATGCATGCAGGTTTATAATTTCCTGTTCGTGTTAATTAAAAAATTTTGTATTGAAATTCTTTATATTAATATTCTTTCTATTAATTATTAATAGAAAGAATAATTCGCCTAATTACATTAATTACATTTTGACTTCTGGAATCGTTCTTCTGAAATTGTTCCCTCCAGGAGTGCGCAGCCTCTACCCATAAATACTGTGTGAATTCGGCTCGACCGCAAGTATTCATCTAACATGGTGAGAGGTCAACCCTCTAGTGAGAGTATGTGTTGCCAATGTCATGGTCCCGTTGCCGTCTGTAATGGATGCCGCTGCGCCAAGGCAAATAAATCGTGCGTAAACTGTCGCGCAGTTGGTTGCAAAAATAAACATACACGACCTGTCCAAATAGTCCACAATCTCAATACAAACACCATTCCGACCAGAAGCGCATCGTTGACCGATTATCACATCCCTGCCATTCCCATCGCGGACACGTCAGGTAGCAATCTCCCATGCCATATAAAATCAATAAATGAACTATATAACACAGTCATTCACTGGAGACCTAACCTGATCATTTTACCTCGATGTTCCGCTAGTAATGAGTTCATTAACATTTTAAGCTCTTTTTACGATAGGGCAGCCGACGACGTCAAGCGTACCGAAGTCGAGCTACGAACTGCAACAATTTTTTCTCAGTGTGTACTGCAAAGAAGTCCCTCCAGAAAAATCACTCTAAACCGTAAAACATTAGAACGCAGAATAGTATCCTAGAAGGCAAAAGAATTTGATGTAATTTTCGAAGAAGCACAGTATATTCAAGACAACCTAAAGTTGCGACGTCCAACGAAGCGACTAAGCTGGATATCACAATACCAAAATCTCATGACAAAAGGCCGCGTTAGAGCTGGAACATCGATTCTAGAAGATAGCCTTGAGTCTGGTGTTCTACTCCCTGACCATATTATAAATGGTGTTTCTGTGCTATCTTGGCTCGAGGACCTGCATCCAAATGCAGTTTCAGCTCCTCCTGATGTGCTGTTATCGTCCCCATTTCCGGGTTCCAACCCTATCACCACTGCCGCTTCTACACCTTAGATGATACCTCTATTATTAAATAAAGCAGAAAAATCAAAGGTGCATCAGGTTCGTCTTGGCTTGATGCTGCGTCTTGGTCACAAATGCTTGCAGATTTCGGCTCTGCTTCAAGCTCACTAGCCAAGGCCATAGCCAGGTTTGCTATTTTCGTTGCCACTGAGGAAATCTCGAATGGCGCCCTCGATCCTTTCACTGCATGTCGTCTAGTCGCACTCGAAAAAAAGTCAGGAGGCGTTCGGCCAATTGGAATCTGCAATACTGTCAGACGTATCATTTGTAGAGCGATCCTTGCTATAATTCGCAACGATGTACAAGACGTGAAAGGAGTTACACAGCTAGGGGCCTCGCAAAGAGGCGGCATCGAACTGGCCATTGAGAAGCTTAAAACGGAATTGAACATATCCTCCGATATGTGTATTATGACAATAGACGCTACGAATGCCTTCAACCGTATAAACCTTGCCGTGGCACTTCACAACATAACATATGTATGTCCGGCTCTCTCCTGCTCACTGCGCAATATCTATTCCAGTCCTTCTGAGCTTACAATTGGCGAAAACAGCATTTTCCCGGTCGAAGGTTTCACCCAAGGTGACCCATTTGCGACGGCTGGATTTGCAATGACATCTCTCCCCCTTATCGAAACGATAAAACGCCAAGTACCATCCGTTTGTCAGATATAGTATGCCAATGACGCCAACTTTGTCGGACCACTGGATGTGTTGAGGCAAGTTATGGAAGCCCTTAAAACAGAGGGACCATAGTTCGGATATTTTATTAACCCACACAAATCAAATATTCTGTCTTACTCTCCGATACACAATGATCTTCTCCCTTACTCTAGTATCAATTCAACAACAGCTGGCATAGATGTTCTGGGAACCCTATTGGTTTTAACGATTACGAACAATCCTCTACCGCAATCATGTTTGCAAAATGGAAAGCTCTCATCAAGCGTCTGTGTATGGTGGCCAGAATCGACCCACACGTAGCCTACGCCTGGCATGGTTCACTCGATCCAGTCAAAATGGATTCACATAATGCGCACGTGCCGCTCAGTCGACAAAGTGTGGTCCGACCTCTAAGAATTTATAAAATCGCAATTGCTGCCTTTTCTGGCAACTTTCCAGCCAAACAAGGAGATGACGGATATTTTGTGCTCACCTTTTGAATTTGGAGGTATCGGGATAAACTCGCCAACTTTCATTGCCACACTTGAACAAGCATCAGCGACAATGTTGGTTTCCTCATATGTCGATGAGGTGACAGGCGACATCCTACGAGAAAAACAAAATGCAGTCCTCCGCAAAATCACTCAATTCCGGTTCAATTCACACCAAGAACGCGCCTCAAAGATTATTAGCAAACTAGCCCCGGTTACCCAGAATTCCATTAAACATGCAGCACACCACGGTGCGTCTTCTTGGTTGAGCGCCGTACCACTGAGACAAGAACAATTCTATTTGTCAGCAAACAAATTTCACGACGCACTTAATGCACGGTATTGCAGTATCGGGCATGAGATTGAAACATGTACCTGTTACTGTGGCTCGAAGATCAATCTTCCCCATGCATTATCATGCAAACATGGTGGTCTTCCGATTATTCGCCATAACGCGGTCCGGGACACTATAGCATCAGCGCTAAGCCAAGTTGCTCACAACGTCGGGATTGAACCGGAGTTATCGAACGTTCCGAGAGCACCCGCTTTGAAAATCCAGCGACTACTGCCAAACAATGTGCCCGTCTGGATATAGTCTGCTCCGGTTTACACGGATCTCGATTTGAGCGGACGTTCTTCGACGTCAATGTATTTTCTTCTCATGCTCAATCGAACACAATACGCGGTCCTGACAACGTTTTCGAATATAACGAAAAAAGAAAAAAATCCAAGTACCTCGAAAGAATCCGAAGGATATAAAACAGCTCCTTTATGCCGCTCGTCTTTTTAACGTCAGGGGGTTTCATCAAGGAAGCTAGTATGTTAGTAAATACTATTGCGACTGCTTTAGCTCAACAAGGACAAATACGCTACAGTGATATAGCTATTAGACTAAAAATAAAAATAAGTTTCGAAATTGCTCGGTCAATATCGGCCTGTCTTCGGAGTCCACGGTTAACACGAGGTACTCCCATGCGTAAAACATTCAAACACCCAGCCGATTCGTCTTCGTAGCTGTATCCATTATCCAATTTAGCAGTTTATTGCTCGACATTTTTTTGGGCCCACTTGCTGGTAACCTTGATTGTATGTTTTACTAAAATAAATGTTTCCACTTAAAAAAATTAATTATTAATATTTTTTTAAAGAGAGAGTTATTATAATAAACAAAAGATTTTGTTTTTCCTAAAATGAGTACTGGAGGATTCCTATTTGTTACTTTGTTACTGCTCTAATTGTAATACTGCTCGCTCGCCTAAACGCAGTGGCGTACCACGGGATGAGCGTGGACTTCGCAAACTAGCAGATATTGACCGAGCGATTTTAAAGCTGTCTCTTAAGTTTCACTGCATAATCACTGTAACTTAAGGGTCTTTATTGTGCAAGCGTCGATGCAATTGTTCTCACTAACATGCTAGCTTCTTTGCCAAATCCTCCAGCTGTTGAAAAGACTAATGGAACAAATGAACTGTTTTCAATTCTTCGCACTCTTTCACTGTACTTCGATTTTTTTTCCGGTTTTCGTTGTACTCAAAGGCCGATTCAGGTGCACGAGTAATGTTTGATTGAGCTTGTGTTGAAAATACATTAACGTCGTAGAACGTTCGCTCGAATCGAGAACCGTATACACCAGAGCATAATATATATAGTCGTGCACATTGTTTGTTCGTTGTCGCTGAGTTTTCAAAGGTAATATTATCGGGAACATTCATTAACTCCGGTTCAATTCCGGCATTGCGGCCAACTAAGCTCAGAGCACTTGCTGTTGTATCCCGGACTGCATTATGTCCGATGATCGGTAGTGCTCCATAATTGCATGATAGTGCATGCGCTAAGGTTATATTCGACCCGCAGTAACACAATCGCTTATCGAGACCTTGATCCAAATTACCATATCGTGCGTTGATTGCATCGGTGAATTCATTGATGGATAGATAAAATTTCTCATGTTTTAGTGGTCAGGCACTTAGCCACGATGATGCACCAAGATGTGCCGCATGTTTGATGGTGTTTTGTAGGGAGGGAGCTAGGTCGGTTAGTATTTTTGATACACGATCTAGATGTGCTTGATTTCGGAATCGCGTAATTTCATGAAGTACTGTGTTTTGCTTTTCGCGTAGACTATCACCTAATGAGTTTCCATCATAAGTCGATAGAAGCATTATTGATGATGTTTTCTCAATATGAGCGGTAAATAATGGGTTGGCGATCCCTATTCCTCCTAGCTTGAAAGGGGAGCAGAGTATATTCGACATTCCATTGGTTAGCTTAAATGTAGCCAATTTAGGGACCAAGTTGGATTTTATGATATCTTCTAATTCATTCCATATTTTTTCAGTGATGTTGCATGAACGCATTATGTGAATCAACTTCGACTGAATTGAATTGACCATTCCTGAATATGCAACGTGGGGATCATTTTTAGCTACTACGCAAAATCTCCCGATTAGTGCTTTCCAGCCGGCAAGCAAATCGTAGATTGATTGCTCTTCATAATCATCAAAACCAATCGGTGAACCAAGAACGTTTATTCCAGTCGTTGTTGTATTGATGCTTGTGTTGGGCAGTTGATCATTATTTATAGGTAGATGCGATAATATGTTTGATTTTTTTTGCGTTTATAAAGTAGCCATACTTCGGGCCGTCTGCATGCAGAATATTCCACACTTTCTTTAACATATCAAGCGGTCAACAAAGTTGGCATCGTCGGCGTACCATATTTGTACAACAGAAGGGACCTGCCACTTTATTGTGTCGATCAACGGATGTGAAGTCATAGCGAAACCTGCCATGGCAAAAGGGTCACCTTGTATGAAACCTTCTGATGACAAGATACTTTTTCATCGATTGTAAGTAAAACGGGCTAGAGTACATATTTTGGAGTGCACATGACAGGGCAGGACATACAAAATTTATATTGTGTAGTGCAACTGCACGGTTTGTTAGGTTGAAAGCGTTCCTTGCATCAATAGTCATAAGACAATTTTCGGTTGATAGGTTTAGTTCTTTTTTGAGATTCCCAATTGAAAGTTCAAGTCAACCTCTTTGTTAAGCTCCCAATTGTGCAGTTCCTGCGACATCCTGTATATCATTGCGTGCGATGGTTAGAATCGCTTTGCTTATGATCCGCCTGATAGTGTTGCATATTCCGATAGGCGGATACCACCAGATTTCTTCTTCAATGCAACTAGACGACAAACGGTGAAAGGATCGAGGGAGCCCGATGGCACTTTTTCAGTAGCAACAAAAATGGCAAATTTGGCAATGGCCTTGGCATGTAAATTTGATTGCTGTCCAAAATCGGTTAACATTTGAAACCATGCTCGAGAATCAAGCCCAAATGGTCCCGCCGATCCATTTATTCGTCTGCTTGATTTGATAATGGCGGCCTCGTCTAGTGCATAGAAACGACAATGATGATTGGGTTTTGAATTCGGCAGCGGAGCTGATTAAAGAACATCAGGAGAAGCTGTTTATGCGTCAGGGTGTAAATCTTTAAGCAGAGATAAAACAGAGATATCATTTATTGTGTGATCAACACGGAGGACACCTGAGTCACATTTGTCTTCTAATATCGAGGAACCGGCTTTGATACGGCCCCTGGTCACAAGACTTTGATATTGTGTGATCCAATTCAATGACTTCGAGGAACGACGCAGTGATATACTAGTTTGAATATATTGGGCTTCTTCGAACAATGAGTCACAATCTTTTATTTTCCAGCTTTTTAGTCTGCGTTCCAAAGTTTTGCGGATTAAAGCGGTCTTTCTTGAGGGTATACGCTGCAATAAACATTGCGAGAAGACTGTAGCGGTTTGTAGCATATGTATTGTACTGTTGACGTCTTCAGCAGCCTTCAGGTAAAAATAACTAATAATTCCAACAATCTCATTACTGGCATTACAACGAGGTAGGTCAATCAAGTTAGGTTTCCAGTGAATGACAATGTTGTGAAGTTCGTAGATTGTTTTCGGGCTATCATGTTTCAGATTTTCGAGTGAATTTCGGTCTATCTGACCTTCAGTATCTGCCGCAGAAGGAAACTGAGTGCGGTTTGAACAATATTGTCCCCGACAGTTGTAACACTTCAATCCTGCTCGAGCACATCTACATCCTTTACATCGTGCTGCCTGGTCATTACAAGTGCAACATAGAGGGCTACCTGTAGGCTTACCGCGAACCATTGATCGGTGTTGTATAATTTCGTTGTTAGGATTTGTGTTTTTATATATTCGATTGTATTTATATTATATATTGTAATCACTTAATTGATTTGTATGTTATTTTATCTCAAATGTAAGTTGTTAATTTATTAGTCAAGAAAGTTCAAATTATTATTAATTATTAATAATTAATAATAAATATCGATAATTATTAATAATTTTCCTGTATCGAGCTGCATCAATGTGCATCAGGGGTCATCGTTCGACCGGGGATCGCCCAGACAGTAGTAGCGCATTTGCCAGGGCCTTTCACCCTATGTCAAAATGACCCGCTAATTTAAATTTAAGATTTAAATTTTGCTTTTTTTGCAAATTTTTTAATGGCCCATTTGCGGGAAACGTTTTTCCTGTACAAAGCTTGAATAACAAAGAAAAATAATAATAAAAAAATTATTTATTAATAATTAATTTTTTTATTATTATTATTTTACAATCTCTGGGTTACCCGCAAATGGGCCCGTAAATGAGAATTCAGTTCAGTTTGGGTTCAAAATTCTGGACGTCCGATTGCAGATCGCGTTCCTCTGATGCATCGCGATGTCATTTTTGCAAGTAATAGGCCTAGACGCGTTCTAAGCTTTGTAAGCTCGTCGGGGTATCTGCTTGCTCGCTTATTTGCCAATTTAGATGCAATCCGTCTTAAAAGTTGTGTTGCATTGTCACCGCTTCCACCTGAGAATGAGAAGACGGCGGGTACAAGAGACCCCCGCTCGAACTCTGTTATTCTTTCGAGATATTTACTGCGCTTTCGCTGTTGGTGGTACTTATAGCAGGACTCTGGTATCTTGGAGGAGTTGGACTAAGCGAAAGCGTTAAACACGCAAATGTCGAAGAAAGTTCGCTCACTCCTATCACCAAACAACCCTGAGCATGCAATGTCGAGCCTAGCATCACGGTCTTTTGTCGTTGAGCCGTTTCTAAAGTCAAAGTTTGGCGGGACTGGTGTAAGCAGCGGCTCGACTTGTACGTTATACGATGTTTCTGTTAGCTGATGGACAATAAAATCGCGCACGGCATCGTGTCGCATCGACGGCAGACCACCGAATGGGCATGAGAGAGCATGGGCAACTGTATTAATATGCCTACATTTACATTGAGTTGATGCGGATTTAGGCCTAATTCCGTATCTAGAAGAAATAGAATCACAAAACTCGATGTTACTTAATCGAGTTGCTCGATCGAATGTAGGATATCCGGATAGCCATGACGAAGCCCCTGTTGTTGAAGCATGCTCAATTGCGGTACACAGAATTCCACTCGCATTGCTCAAAATATCTTCTTGGTCAAGCTTTTCACTAGAGGCTTTTGCTGCCCGTAGATTTTTAATAATTGTCTCCTGCATAGAATTAAGTACCGAGCCAATATATCCTTGTATGCTTGGCTCACACACTGAGGTCGATGATCGATATTCGTTGCTTGGTAACGTGCTAGGATCTCTAATGCATAAACCGCCGTTGCGAAAACTCAACTGGCATGTGCGCCATAAGATATCGTCTTGAGAAATATCAATGTCAAAAAGATGTGATATTGTAGACTTTAGTTTCAGTGTCAGAGGTGCGAACCACGCAGAGGGACACTCATAGCATCGTTGAGTATGTGTCCATTTATGCTGAATAGACTAAATTAAGCACACGTATGCAACCTGAGTGTCTAACTCTCCTACTTTCTTCAACTGTGACACTAATGTGCAAAGGGAGGAAACTGATGATCGTATAAACGTCTCTATGTATTCGGCTGATCCGATTGGTACTCCAAGAACGGGTAGGCCATCCTCAACGATGGAGAGTCCAGCGTTATCAAGTAACGATTGGAAAGTCGAGATGTCGTTCCCGTTGAAATATACCTTGCATTTTCCCGGATTCTAGTGTACGCCATATGAGGGGCCGAAGGATTGAAGCAACTTAAATGCTTCAATGACATCTTGTGGGGAACCTATTAGGTTGCCGTCGTCTGCGTACCATAACTGTTTTATGTTTGGGCAAGTTCTTTTAATACGGAGTAGTAACGGAAGTGTTGCAGAGGCAAATGCTGACATCGAAAAGACGTTGCCTTGTGTAAATCCTTCAGCAGATAGTAAGAATTCACTGTCAATTGTTAGCAGTGTCGGCTTTCTGTATAGGTTAGAAAGGACTGTGTTCAATGCTGGACAGATATTTGGCATGTTTGAGAGAGCGATCATTCTATTCACTCTGTTGAATGCGTTGTCAGCATCTATTGTGAGTAGCACGAATGTAGGATTTCTATTCAACAAGTCACGAATACCGTGAATAACGCATTCGGTGCCAGCACGCTGCGAGGCGCAAAATTGGACATTCCCGCATATTATTTGCAGTTGGGGTGATATTATTTTCAATATTGATTTAGATATAATGCGTCTGGAAACATCTCCTATTCCTATAGGACGTACGCCAGGATTTTCGCTAAGAGGAATAAGGCGACTAGCGGTGAAGGCTGTCATCGACTCCTGTGAGATTGGATTTAATGCTAATTGTCGAGCGAAAGATGCAAGTGATTCAGCTAGACGTTTCGATTCTGCCCCAAAGTCAACCAACATTCGATGCCATGCTCTTGCATCTAATCCGGACGGGCCCGCTCCTCCCTTCACTTTCTTATAGTTGGCAACGATCAGTTCAAAGTCAATAGAATCAAATGCAACTGGGTGAAACCCAGGAATGTCATCGATAGGCCTGCGCAGAATGGCGTCATCAGATTTTGCTGAAGCCATCGGATGCTTATCAATAAGAATTTGTCTCACTGTTTGGCCGTCTATTATTTCGTCTATTCGAAGAGGATGCCCTCTACCATCATTTGATTCAAGTAATTTGACAGCAGCTGTCATCTTCCCACCAAGAACAAGCTTCTGAACAGTTTTCAGAATATCATTATTTAGAGGATCATATAGCTTGTGGGAAGACTGAGACTGGAGAAAACGAGCTTCGTTGAGCAGCGTTTGCATATCTCCGCTTGTCCAACAATCAAGTCTGCGATCGAGAATTTGTTTTAGTTGCTTAGGGTTCGCTTTAGCAGGGCGCTGGAGGATTAACTGACTGATGACAACCGCGAGTGAAAGCGAGCAATCGTTTGTGGATGCTAATTCATATATCCGTGCAAGCTCTGAGATAAATCGCTTAGATCCGATGCATCTTGGTAGTCTAAACAGGTTTGGTTTCCATAGAATAACTTCATGCAATATCGACTCCACCAAGAGAGTATCTGATGAAGATTGGAGTTGCAAGATGGTTGCAGTTATAGGCTCAAGTTCTGTCTGAAGAATGTTCTGCGGACTTTTTGTTCCAACGTTTTGAGTTTCAGATGTAGCACGTAAGTGCGATGTAAGTTGGACATTGGTAGACGCGTGTGTGGACAGCACCGGGTTTTTCCTGGAGCAGTTAGGAGCAGAGCACGTTTTGCAAGGTTTCGAATTGCGCGCACATTTACAGCGAATACATTTGGCTGCACTCGTGTTGCAGTTGCAGCATTTTGATAGCGAAGAAGGTATTCCTCTAGGCATGTAGTGTCGATTTCAGAGCGTTGATACTGAGTACAGTGATTCTTTGTTATTGATGGATTAAAAAATTTGAAGGATTGTAAGATGTTTGTTATGTTTGTTAGTTATTCATCGAGAATATTTCTCGTTAAAATGTTTTGTAATATTTATTGTAAGAGTTTTAATAACCAAGACTTATTTTAAGATATTTTAATTAATAGAAATAATAATTAATAATAATTTATGTTTATTTATGTATTTATTGCAAAGAAAAAGTTTATTGGTCTGATTTAACTATTAATTTGTCAATTATTTGCTTTATTCAAGTTTTGTTAAATTTACATTCTCTTGTTCAATCGACTGATATGCAGTCTATTTAATCTGTTTATTGAGTTTTCGTTCAATTTTCGCTAAATTTAAATTTCCTATAGATAAGATTACAGCTTAATAAGATATTTATTTTTGTAAGCGGTAAAATAACGACGATAAAATAAGATAAATAATGTTTCTTCCATAGCAATTTCTTCGGAAGGCACTATATTCGCAAGTTAAATACTTGTTACTATAAGCATTGCTTGATGCTAAACAACAATGATTAACGTACTTTATATAAGTAATATTTATATTAGACAATATATTATCTAATTTACAAATTTAGTTCTTATTTAAGACGTTCAGTTTAATAATCATTCAATACATTTAATATGACATTTATTGACATTTATTAATGAGGTGGTACAAGAAATTGGCAAAATCAGTATAGTAAATAATTAACATATGCATGTCGGAAAGCAAACATGGAACAACCAATCATTACACAAAATCACATAACGTTCTAAGCAATATAAGGACCTATTTGCGTGTAACCCGTACATTGTAACTTTATTAGGATTAAATGACGTGGTACAAGGAATTGGCAGAAGTAGTATAATACATAATAAACAACTATATTATAATAATCCGGTTAAACGCAAACCAAGAAGTCACGGTGATAAAAGGAATAAGGAATATAGAGTTAAAAATATTAAAAAAGATATGTATATAAATGAACAATTAGAAATGTTAAAACAACTTTTAAGTGATAATAAGCTAAAAGATCTTTATGTAAATATAAGAAGTTTTTCTAAAGATATCATATGTTCAATAAATCAAAAATTAATTAACGACTATGATAGGCTAAGTTGTATAATAGACAGTTATTGTAATACAAAATACTATAATCATACAATAAATGTTAATAATAACAATAGAAAATATACATTAACCATAAACTTCATTAATAAATGTATAGATAACATAAATATAGCCGGACTTTTAAATAATTCTAAAAGTAAAGAAATAATAGGGTCAGATTTAAGTAAATATATTCCTAAAATAAGGTATAAACTCCTATCACCATTAGTACGAAAAATTTGTAATTATAATAAAGAATTAAAATCAATATGTAACGATAATATTAGAAACATAATGGAAACAGAATGCAATTGTAAAAGTCTTAGTTTTGATAAAATAAATGAACATATATGTACCCATAATCTAGAATTAATTGAAAATTGTGAATTAAGAAAGCTGCTATCAAAAGGGTATTATGATTTTACTTTTAGATCTTCTAAATGTAACAGAAAAATTGTATTGTTTATAAGTTAAGTTATATAATAGACGGTTATTGTAATGTAAAATGATCTATAAATCAAGTTCAAGCAAACTGAAGAAATTGAGGTTAGTAACTTCACTGTTCTAAATCGTGAAATGAAGGAGCTTCCTCCGATTAAGACACTCGTTAATCTGGTTAGCATTACTCCCACAATTCCAATGCAAAAAAAACAGTATTTCAACGAATTTTTGAGAAAATTTATTAATACACAACCTAATAGAGTTATGTTTAACTCTGCAAGAGTGATAAATAACTACTACAGGATATCCTTCGTATCCTCAGACTTAGCCATCTCTTTTGCTAAGTTCTTCAAAGAAAATTGTTCCCATAAAGGAACTCTAGTATTACAGCCTATTATGTCGTCAGTAAAGATTACTATTATTATCCCCGACTTAGAAAAAGAAGATGTCGAAGAGCTTCAAAAGCGTTATTTCGTTCAAAACATAAGATTTTGCATTCACTAATACCGAAAAAAACAATCCCCATCTCTCGTCTAATGCATCATCCAATCCTTTTATGGATTGCAATTTAATCTTTACATTTGCAAATACGGACCATCTTACTTTTCCACATTGTAACAAGTGTCACATGTGGGGACACTGGTACTCCACCTGTGGTAGAATGAAGAAATGCGGAGTATGTGGATCTGATGAATTCGTTCATGACACACAATGCAAACTAACCCCAAAATGCATAAATTGCTGACTTAAACATCCTATGTGGTCAAGAAGATGTTCAGCATTCAAGGTCTATGTGAGAAGACATAGAGTAAACAATAATGTCTTCTCGCACCCCGTATCGACAATTGCAGTGTGTAACTCATCTGGAACTAATATTGACGAAATGTTCAACTTCTTCAGAACACTTCAACAAGAAAAACTCGAATGATTGAATTACTGATGACCAGTTTGGCAAATACACCATCTAAGTCTTCCATAATCTCTACTCATGTTGCTAAATCTTCAAAGAAGAGAGCAAAATCAAATTCTTTAAGTATCAATTCTAAGAGGAAATTCACCTCCTATTCTAAGAAACCAATCCTACCTTTTTCAAGACAGTGCATCCTATTACAATTCCTATGCAGAATGTAAACCTCTGGATATTGCAGATGGGGTCACGGCGGGAAATTAAGATAACGCCAGTGGACAAGTGCCTCTAACTTGTCCGGCTGGGTAGGTAAGGGTAAGCTTCTCACCTCTGGTTCGGACTAGGAGGGGCATCTTACTCCAGCCAACTTAACACAATGCAAAGTATTCAAGAACCTTTTTCACTGAATATCCTTCAGTAGAATTCGGGATGTGCTTCTGCCCTTAGCCTTCTATCTGGTAGATATGCAGATGTTATAGTCCTTCAGAGGACGCGGTCTATTCGGCTCTCCCCAGGAAATTACTCGATTTATCCCTAAGCACATCTACACCCACTATACTCCGTACATAGCCTCACCTCACTCTTCTTCATCTCCAGGACTTTTAGCCATAGTAACGAGCTCCTTAAGATCATTCCTCTTACTTAACTATTCTTGTTTAGTCCTGTCTTGTTTAGCTATATCACTCTGTAAAAACGGTAAACACATCAGCATAGCCAATATCTATATCCATCCAGGAGAAATTCACAAGAACCGTGACCTCCTGGATCGTATATTAGGTAACGGTTATGACATGTTACTTGGTGACGTCAACGACAGAACTGGTCGTTGGATTAAT
>WNNJ02003573.1:0-14347 GCA_012934845.2 Pomphorhynchus laevis | reverse complement strand
TCAAAATTCCCTCGTCTCGATCTACGAAAAAGCGCTTGCGCGTAGAATCCGCGATCATTTAAGTAGGCGAAATTTAATCCCACCTGGTTTCCATGGGTTCGTCAAAGGTCGCTCGGTCCATTCAGCTGTAGGTGAAGTGCATCAGTTTTGTCAGGATAATAGTCATCAACTTGCTGTGGCTGTTTTCCTTGATTTTTCTGCTGCATTTGACCGCATCTCCATTCCCTTTGTTATCTCTTCTCTCAGGTCCCTCGGGTTGCCTGCGAGAATTGTTAACAGGGTGGAGATACTGCTGTACACCAAGCGATTTTATTATGAAGACGACCCTGATGCGCGTCAGTTCTACCCTATTACAGGTGTGCCTCAAGGCTCCCCTCTCTCCTATCTTATTTCTTGCTGCATCCATTGAACTCTTTAAAATATTTAAACGCGAACAACGTCTAGTGGTATACGCTGATGATATCACAGCCCTGTTTTCTGGACGCAGGTGCAAAGACATAGTCTCGGACATCAGCCGTTTCTTTTTAAGATTAAAAGACCAGTTACCCAAGTCCAATCTTATTTTAAACTCCGCCAAATCGCAGGTGGTTGTCTTTCATGGCGCCCCTGCAACAAAGCAAAAGCTCAAGAGATTAGCACTCTCTGCCCTCTCTTCCATTTTGATTAATCAACCACTCCCTGTCTTCACCAGTCGAGTAAAATACCTGGGGTTCACCGTTACGGTGAACTGGTCGGCGAAAGCTGACCTGGATAGACTTAAACGTATCCTGAAGAAAGCTAGGTGGGCTCTGAAACGGGCTCAGCATCTGTCATTGAAAGGGAAAACCCAGGTGCGCCTTTGGGGTACCTGGGCTATCTTGGGATTAGTCTTCTTTTCGAGAGGACGTCCCCCTCAGCAAAGGCTAAGGTTTCTTAAGCTCCTCGTCTCTGGTTTACCCAGCATAGTCCGTGCCGACTGGACTCTTCGGGGGGTGAAAGACCCTGGGTGGTTTAGTCGGAAGTCGGCGTGTTGGATCGGTTGGGGGCTCAGATCTCCTTGGATTTGAGGCCGTAAGTGCAGGGAAGACAAAGAAGAAGCAAAGAAGATATTATTGTCGAACTCTGATTATGTCTTATACTATTTATTTTGGATGTTTTCTGTGTTAGTTAACAAAGTCTTTATTATTATATATATTAATATAATGACTATTTACAATCTTTACTTTATTGTTTCCACCCATGCTATTTATGTTTTCTATAATTACATTTTTAAGTTTTTCGATCTCTTGACTATGTTTTGTGCTTTTGTATTCGTTTTTCTGTGTTTCATCGTGTTTGATCTTTCGCGCATCCTTTATAATCCTTTTATTGCTGCTCTGTTGTATTTTTTGGTATTTTGTTCTATGCTTTGTACAAAACAACAAGTTATATAAATATATTAATATAATGACCATTTACAATCTTTACTTGGTATCTTACTAACGATTCAATTTTTGCTTTTTTTATTGTTGTTCAATTCTAAATGAACGAGTAAGTAAACAATGATTATGTATATAAAGCCATATTTTTGGGATTTGGAAAACTTGAAAAACCTAGCATTCATGGCAGTAACCATAAACATTTAGTGTATATTGAAAATAAATTTCATTACTTTCAATAAAATTGTTCCCTTCAAAATTATTAATTCAATATTATATTTCATAATTAAATTGAATATCAGTTTATATCTAATTATTTATTCCGGACGAGTGTTAATAAAATAACGATGGAGAAGAAACAATTACTTAAAGTTGATTTAATATCATGGTCGTTTTGATACAATGGTAAGTTCATATTGTTAGCAGAGAGGAACGCTATGGAAAATATTGTAAAAGCCAATATTATGAAGACAATATATTATAAAATTCAAAAATATATATTGTCTTTTATATTAAGACAATAAAAAATAATAAAGAATATTTCCAAAGTGACTTTAATTCCTAGATAAATCATCGGGGACATTCGATAACTTTGAACTTCCCTAGTTAAAATTTTGAGATAAAATTTCAACCATATGAAATTTTTGCAAGATGTTAACTATACAAATTGCGGGTGTGCTCGTGTCCATCATTTGCTCACAAATCAGTTTTTAAATAAACGTTAAGCATTACCGGCGTCATACACAGACATCAAATGGGAATAAATACCTCGACAAAATGTGAAGAGAAATTGCCTTATCAATGACGATTTTGGGAGTTGTCATAACTGATAACTCAAATAAGATATTGAAACGACATAGGTTAATTATTATGACGCGATAATTTTGTAGATTATTCTATCTAATAAAATACTTTAATATAATCAAATAATATAATTAAAATAGTATAACTTTGATAATATCATTGATGATACACATTTAAAACAACCTCTGAGATGATATATAAATAGCTATAAATGTATAAACTTTATCAAAAGTATAAATTGTTCAATTATGAATGTTTAATTATATAAAATAATTTACTTATTTTATAACCATTTTAACATGTTAAAATATGCTTATAATATGCTTATGATTGGGGTGTACCTAAAGCAGTTGAGTGGGTGTTTGTAATATTTTTATTTTATTTAATAATTTAATATATAATTTTAATTAAAGGTTTTATCTCTTATACCTATGACTGCTGATATCTTGTCATCTACAATTTTTAAATTTTTAGTTTTGAAAGAACCAGTAAATTTGAGGTGCTCTAAAGCACAAATAGTTATGCATTTTTTTAAAATAAAGAGCGGCACTTTGATTTTTCTTAAATGCCAGTCACCTAAATCTGCATTACAACTTGAATCTGCATTTTAGCAAAATCGCAAATGTTATCTACAAAGTCTAAACAAGAAAGCACACTAATATAATATTTGGAAAGGACAATGTTTTTGCATACTAATATTGATTTGCAAGGAACTCTAACAGAAGAGCATATTTTCGAGTTGCTTATTAACTTATGGGTGGTGATATTACGTTTTATCGACTTTTCTATTTTAATTCCTTGTAGTTCTCTAAATATAATAAATGATAGTAAATAATAAATGTAATAAATAATAATTATTAATTAATAATTGTTAATTATTAATTAATTATCTCTTTTTTATTGCAAATTTATTAAATAATAAATAATTAATTTAATAAATAATATTATAAATAATACATAAATCGTCTTTCACATGATAACCTTTTTAATAGCAAATCCTAAGAAAGTGATTAATATTGATAATCAAGCACAATAATCACACACTAAGAAATAATCTGTATATCGAACATGTAGATTATCGGATTAGGGTTCGTTAGATAATTTCTCCAGTAATCTTTAGATTATTAGAAATTATATTAAAATTATTGGAATTTTAAGTTAATTTAATTATTAATTATTTTTGATTTTTAGTTTTGTTAGTAAATCGATCTCGTTTTTGACCTTATTTTACAATATAATATTATATAATATCAATAAAATATTATATTCTAAAAACTGCTTTTATTTTAAGGAGGATTATTAATAGCCTTACCACCAGACGCTGCTTCGCAATACTGTCAAGAAATCAACGAGATTGAAGGTCGTCGAGCCTATATCATTGGCGTTGTTTGCAAGAACAGCAATTCTCAATGCAATGAAGTTACTATAATAGATGAGGTGGATGTATTGGAGGTACCGATGAATAAAGATCAAATGTTTGTCTAGAAAAGTTCAATCATACAATTAATGATGTGTTGTTAGTCAATTCGATATTCGATCCTAATTACGCGGAACCAAGCTCAGATTTAATTAAAATTTTTTCTCAACAATGCTTTTATTTATATAAAATAAATTTAAAAACATATAATTAATAAAATTAAAGATATATAAATAATATAATATAAATATTTTATATTTAAAAAAAATAAATATTTTTTAAATAAATAAGCGATTTTAAATAGCTAGTAACAGCAAAAATAAAAAGTTATTTATTTTTGACTATTTAATAATTTTATTAAATGTTAAATTACAAGACATTATTAAACGATATTTATGTTTTATTTTTGGTTTTGTTAAAATAGAAAACAATTCCTCTCAAATCTATTTCATTTTTTAAAAATGACATTCGTTTTAAAATATTTTTTATTAAAATATTTTTTATTTCATTAACAATGAATTATAGCCATTTTCTAACAATGAGTAATCTGTATTAGCTTACAAAAGCAAGCTATTCACGATCTAGCAACAACTTATTAAAACGACATTTTTTCTATGTATATTGTGTTACTTATTTTCTGCATATTCGCTACAGACGTCACGAGGATAAATGCAAGTTACATTACATCTTACTAAATTATATCTAGGCCCGTGAGTCGTTGCGACAATTCCTTATAAACACACAAATAAAATTAAAATAATTTATATTGATGTTAACTAATCTATTATTACTGCTATTCTTGTCGTCATTGTTATCATTGTTATTCGTTATAATCACCGTTCCTATAGGTAAAACTGAGTTCAACGAATCAGCTTGGCAACATGAACAAAATCCTGACTATTGGCGCAATATGGGTCGACAATCCGTCCGACGGCAACTTAATAAGTCAATACATAATAAACCGGCTAAAAATGCAATTCTCTTAATCGGAGATGGAATGGGTGTAAGCACGACGAGCGCTGGCCGTATTTATGCTGGCCAATTGAAGCATGTGCTCGGTGAAAGCTATTCATCAGCATTGGATAAGCTTCCTTTCACCGGATTATCAAAAACCTACAACATTGATCGACAGACTCCAGATAGTGCGGCGACTGCAACCGCTTATCTTTGCGGAGTAAAATCACGATCCGGAACAATAGGTGTTAATGGATTTTGCAAACGATCCGATTATAGCTGCTGCCATAAATCAGAATACTTTGTAAGCAGTATACTTGCAGCAGCTAAACAGGCTGGGAAATCGACAGGTATCGTTACGTCGACAAGAATTACCCATGCATCACCTGCTAGTGCTTTTGCTCACTGCCCGAACAGAGATTGGGAAGTATTCGATGATGAAAATTTCTCTAACACAGAATATGCACGTGGTTGTCGTGATATTGCTGATCAGCTTATTAATAACAGTGATATTTTAGACGTTGTGATAGGAGGAGGTAGAACAAATTTTATACCAAACACTATGGCTGATCCGGAATATCCGGAGGTGCGTGGGCGTCGTGTTGATGGTAGAAACCTAATAGAAGAATGGAAAGCGAAAATGACTAGTAAAGGAAAAACCCCTAATTTTGTATGGTCAAATAATGATTTTCATAATTTAAGCACCAACAAGATAGATAATTTACTTGCTTTGCTGGAGCCATCCCATATGCATTATGAAATTGATCGAATTAAGTTAAAGTTGTCCGAGCCTTCCCAACAAAACGGTCACCACGGAACTGAAGCAAGAAGAGCTCTCGGGGATTTTGCGTCACTGCAATATCAATTTTGCAGAAAAATCCAAATGGTTTCGTTTTGTTTGTCGAGGGTGGACGAATCGATCACGGTCACCACGGAACTGAAGCAAGAAGAGCTCTCGGTGATTTTGCGTCATTTGACGATTCTTTAAATACATGTTTACAGTTAACAAGCATTGATGATACACAGATTGTGGTCAGTGCAGATCATTCTCATGTGTTTACCGTCGGAGGATATGCCTATCGTAACAATGATATTTTCGGCTTTGCCGCGAACGAGAAGGAAAACGGATCAAACGTAGATGGAATGCCCTTTACATCTATTCTTTATGGCAATGGTCCAGGTTACATCAATTCGTCCGATAGATTAAACAAATCGTATTGGAATACAGTTGATTTGCATTCTCATGATTTTAAATATCACTCAGCCGTACCGTTAAATTCAGAAAGTCATGGTGCTGAAGACGTAATAGTCTATGCAAGTGGACCACGCTCCCATCTGTATACCGGAACTTTCGAACAAAGCGATATATTTCATTACATGGTTTATAGTATGTGCTTGAATGAATATTCAAACGATACGAATTGCTGGTAAAATCAGGATTTCAGTATTGCGTTTTCGATTTTTTATTTGACTTTAATATTGATGAGCTTAGAAAACATTAATTCGTTCTTCACTGTTACGTTATAAAATTCAAATATATTAAAGATATAAAATTCTTAAAACGTTAAATATTAAATTATATATTTATGTATAAATATAATATGTTAACATATAAATATGATGATATTTATAATATTTGTATATTTTATATTTAATACAAATGTAGAATATGAATAATATTATAAATTTAATATTTAATTAAAAATTAGCATTTATATGTTACAATATTTAAAATGTATAAATTTAAAACGCCGATCAAACATGCTCAGATGTGATAAAGCTACAACAACAATTTCTTGACAAGAAAAAAATAATAGTACACAAGATTTGTGTCGTCAACCACTGATCAGGGTGTCGGATCGTGGAGTCTATGTACGAACCAAACACACTAAACATCGCAATCCTTGGCAACAAACCGGAGTTATCTTTATATATTTTGTGCACTTCAAATAAACTTCAAATAAACAATTTGTGCAAAATTGATCAGACATGTCTGCCACATTGAATATGTTAATACAATTGAAAAATAAAAAAGTAATTTATTTCTATTTTAAATAAAATCAACATATCGATCAATTTTTCGTAATGTACTACAGCTTTTCTTGAATTTTCATTTTGTAATTTATTTTTGTAGTTGATTATATGATAGAGCACGAGTTTTATTTTATTTCTTTCAATGAGATAATGAGCTAACACTATTTAACCTGTTTAATTTTATGTTATTTCAAGTTTTAAGAGGATATTGCTCCTCTGAATAGTTCACTGGCTACACCATAATTTTGAATTAATTTTTAAATATTCACTTTGTTGTTAATTTTCTCAAGAGAACATACACATCAATTTAATAATAATTTATACAGAATGTTTTATTGAAACAAGTAGCGATGGGCTTAAACACAAATTAAATACTTGTTTCTTATCAACTGGAATTCATCAGTTGAGTATATGTATTTTGTATTAGATGATTTCATCAAACGAATTATAAAATGTAATATCAAAAAAATTGTTAAAATTATAAGTTAAAATCAATTTTACTAAATTATCTAACAAATGATTTATATTTAAAAATAAAGTTTTGAAAAAATATTCAAAATTCTGTAATATTCTTTAAAAGTAAAATATAAAAGTAAAATGTTCAATAGTTATGAACATGTAGATCTCTTATACTTTTAGGCTGTAAAATGATTTTGAATTAATTTAAATTGTATTAGTTCGTATCAGCAAATTTTCCTATCAAATAATGATATCCTCACTACTCTTTTTAAGAAAAATTGCAAACATGTATTCTGTGCTGACTGTGTAATACGTTATCGTCGAATGTGTCCAAGGTATGTTTTATTCTTATCAATATATAAATTTAAAATTTTTGTAATGAATTATAAAGATATTGTCTTCTTATTTTCTAGTTAATTAATATTATTATGCGATCTAATTAAAAGTTAATTATATATATTTATATTTTTATTTAGAAGAATATTTTATCTGTGTAACACAAAAACTGAAAGACTAAAATGGATAAATAAAAGACGTTTAGATTTTCAAAACAGAGGTTACACAAAAAGAGAAATAGACGTAGCACAATATAGAGCATATATCAAAACGACAAAATCAAGAAAGAATCACGACACAAAACAAAATTTAAAAAATTATAATATCAATACCTTACCATCCAGGAGCACAAAAAATATATATCGAAATATTAAAAACGACATAAAAATATTAACAGAAATTTAAATATATCAGCTAAATAGATACAAATAAGTTACAAAATAATAAATACAAAAAAATCAAAATTAGTGTCAACTAAACTAAAAGCAAATGGAGAAATAAAACACAGGTTTTACAAAATGCAATAGAAGTAGAACGAAATGTTGTCAACAGGTAGAAAAAAGAAAATGTTTTAAAAGTAAATATACTAATCTAAACTACAAAATAAATCAAAACATCACATGCGCCACAACTGGTATAATTTATGTTGCAAACTGTCAAAAGTGTCTAGCACAGTATGTAGGCGAAAGTGGATTGTCGCTGAATGTAAGATTAAATAACCGCCGAAGCGATTTAATAAAGAAGTTAGTAAACCGAGACGCCATAGTTAATCATTGTGTCAAATGCCACGATACCACCACAGATTGCTTCACATATTGTGTTATAGCGGGAAATGTCGATGAAAAAGTCACCCGCAAAAAATTAGAACAACAATGGATAGGTCAATTGATGTGCGACAAAGGAAAAGGTACCTCAATAAATAAACAACCTTACACAAATTTAAGAGATACAATTTTTTTAAATCAAGTTTTTTGTAAAAATTCTTGTTGAATTTTATTATTAAATTGTAAAATTTGTTTTGTAATTAAATTTTAAAATTTGTTAACATCGCGCACAACTTCGTTTCTTGTTAAAAATGAAGTTACAAAATATAAAAAAATTGAACAAATTTAAGAGACACTATTCTATTTTAAATCAAGTTTGTGGTTTAGAATTTTTGTTGTTCTCTATTCTACATTCTTTATTCTCCAAACTTATTATTTTCAACTTATTTTCTGTTAATGCATGTGTTAACCAATTGATATATGAAATATATCAAATGCATATATGATTTTTATAACATATAATATTATATTAATATAAATATTTGTAACATATAATATGACATTAATATTAATATTAATAGTTGCAACATATTAATATGATAATATTAAGATATTAGTATTTACAATTAATATTTGTAGATATAAATTTGTATTTAAGATATTTTTATATATTTTATATATACTTAAAAATATTATACATTTTCAGTTATATTTATTTTAATTATGCATTAATTTATTTTATTTTTGTAAAATGTTCTAGAATTAATTTAAATTATATTAGTTCGTATCTGCCAATGTTTCTATCAAATAATGATATCCTCACTACTTTATTTAAGAAAAATTGCAAACATGTATTCTGTGCTGACTGTGTAATACGTTATCGTCGAATGTGTCCAAGGTATGTTTTATTCTTATCAATATATAAATTTAAAATTTTTGTAATGAATTATAATGATATTGTCTTTTTATTTTCTAGTTAATTAATATTATTTCTAACATATTAGATTGATATTTTAATCTTCAAAATATTAAGCTAATTCTCGATTTTGTGTTGTTAAAAATTAAATCATTCCACAAATTAATAATTTTTTACAATAAAATTACTGTAAAATTTCTTGCATCCGTTATTATCAAAGTATTTCATTTGTTGACTGCTAATAAAAAATCAAGAAATGATATTTAACAGTATTTTTTATTTTTTAAATATTTTCTATCTGAATTTTATTTCGGAAAATGAAACGCTTTTACGTGCTTCTAGAAAATACAATAGGAGCATATCAATAACGTGACGATGCACTCTTCACTGGTAGCTACGCTTACAAACTTATATATGGCCTTTTCCAAAGAAGTCATCTATTCTAGAATTCAAGAATAATATAGAAATGTCAACGACTCTTTAATAGTTTGGAAGTGAGCTCAACAATACTTTTTTTAGCTGAATTTTAGATTTCAGCTAAATCATCGTTTCATATTAGAAACTGGTGTTAAATGCGAGGAATGTTAGGTGTGTTTAAATACTATTATCAGTTCATTAATAACATAATTTTAATCCTTTATCCTATGCACAACATCCCGTTTTTTGACGGTCTTGTAAATTGCTATCTTAATGACAGCAATTTACACGCTCTGTCAAGAAACAACAAATATCTATGTTTGGGACGGTATTAAGTTTGCAACAAAATTAATTATAATTCTGTTAATCTCAAGTAATTAAAATTGGCTTATCACAAAGTTGCATTTACGGATTTTAAAACAAATTATTTGATTATTAATACCAGCAGAAGTAAGCAAAATTTAGAACGTTAAATTAAAATTTCGTTAATCCTGTTTAAAAATAAGCTTTAAATTTAAAACATTATATATTCGTTTTTTATCAAATATATAAAATAGCATATTTTATATGCTATTTTTATATGCCATTTTATATGACGAAATAGCATATTTCTTGAATTTTTACTAAAGACCGATTTAAATAGAAAATGTATAGCTATAAAAAATTTTAAAACAATTAAATTTATTAAATAATAATTAATTATATAGAATGAATAATTGCATACACGAGCGAATATCATCATTTGGTCGGCTTCATAAATTATCCTCGTGTGAATTCTTTAATCCTAGATGCAGCACTGTACACTACAATCAGCGTAGGTGGACCTCATCAGCAGTGAGCCTACGCCTACCTTTCGTGTTTCGGTCCTTTAATGATCTGCTGAAATTTTCCTCTGCTGCCTTTCTGTAAAAACAAACGATACAGTTTGTAAGGAAAACATTTCCACTTGTGCAAACTGTACGTTGTTTCCGTCTTTTGTAAAAAAAGACGGAGATAGCAGTACAGTTGCCGGAAACAACCGATAATCTGTCTTTTGAATTTTCTTGACAGGAAACCGGAATCTGCCAGTTAAATAGAATGAATAATTGCATACACGAGCGAGTATCATCATTTGGTCGGCTTCATAAATTATCCTCGTGTGAATTCTTTAATCCTAGATGCAGCACTGTACACTACAATCAGCGTAGGTGGACCTCATCAGCAGTGAGCCTACGCCTACCTTTCGTGTTTCGGTCCTTTAATGATCTGCTGAAATTTTCCTCTGCTGCCTTTCTGTAAAAACAAACGATACAGTTTGTAAGGAAAACATTTCCACTTGTGCAAACTGTACGTTGTTTCCGTCTTTTGTAAAAAAAGACGGAGATAGCAGTACAGTTGCCGGAAACAACCGATAATCTGTCTTTTGAATTTTCTTGACAGGAAACCGGAATCTGCCAGTTAAATAGAATGAATAATTGCATACACGAGCGAGTATCATCATTTGGTCGGCTTCATAAATTATCCTCGTGTGAATTCTTTAATCCTAGATGCAGCACTGTACACTACAATCAGCGTAGGTGGACCTCATCAGCAGTGAGCCTACGCCTACCTTTCGTGTTTCGGTCCTTTAATGATCTGCTGAAATTTTCCTCTGCTGCCTTTCTGTAAAAACAAACGATACAGTTTGTAAGGAAAACATTTCCACTTGTGCAAACTGTACGTTGTTTCCGTCTTTTGTAAAAAAAGACGGAGATAGCAGTACAGTTGCCGGAAACAACCGATAATCTGTCTTTTGAATTTTCTTGACAGGAAACCGGAATCTGCCAGTTAAATAGAATGAATAATTGCATACACGAGCGAGTATCATCATTTGGTCGGCTTCATAAATTATCCTCGTGTGAATTCTTTAATCCTAGATGCAGCACTGTACACTACAATCAGCGTAGGTGGACCTCATCAGCAGTGAGCCTACGCCTACCTTTCGTGTTTCGGTCCTTTAATGATCTGCTGAAATTTTCCTCTGCTGCCTTTCTGTAAAAACAAACGATACAGTTTGTAAGGAAAACATTTCCACTTGTGCAAACTGTACGTTGTTTCCGTCTTTTGTAAAAAAAGACGGAGATAGCAGTACAGTTGCCGGAAACAATTGATTATCTGTCTTTTGAATTTTCTTGACAGGAAACCGGAATCTGCCAGTTAAATAGAATGAATAATTGCATACACGAGCGAGTATCATCATTTGGTCGGCTTCATAAATTATCCTCGTGTGAATTCTTTAATCCTAGATGCAGCACTGTACACTACAATCAGCGTAGGTGGACCTCATCAGCAGTGAGCCTACGCCTACCTTTCGTGTTTCGGTCCTTTAATTATCTGCTGAAATTTTCCTCTGCTGCCTTTCTGTAAAAACAAACGATACAGTTTGTAAGGAAAACATTTCCACTTGTGCAAACTGTACGTTGTTTCCGTCTTTTGTAAAAAAAGACGGAGATAGCAGTACAGTTGCCGGAAACAATTGATTATCTGTCTTTTGAATTTTCTTGACAGGAAACCGGAATCTGCCAGTTAAATAGAATGAATAATTGCATACACGAGCGAGTATCATCATTTGGTCGGCTTCATAAATTATCCTCGTGTGAATTCTTTAATCCTAGATGCAGCACTGTACACTACAATCAGCGTAGGTGGACCTCATCAGCAGTGAGCCTACGCCTACCTTTCGTGTTTCGGTCCTTTAATGATCTGCTGAAATTTTCCTCTGCTGCCTTTCTGTAAAAACAAACGATACAGTTTGTAAGGAAAACATTTCCACTTGTGCAAACTGTACGTTGTTTCCGTCTTTTGTAAAAAAAGACGGAGATAGCAGTACAGTTGCCGGAAACAACCGATAATCTGTCTTTTGAATTTTCTTGACAGGAAACCGGAATCTGCCAGTTAAATAGAATGAATAATTGCATACACGAGCGAGTATCATCATTTGGTCGGCTTCATAAATTATCCTCGTGTGAATTCTTTAATCCTAGATGCAGCACTGTACACTACAATCAGCGTAGGTGGACCTCATCAGCAGTGAGCCTACGCCTACCTTTCGTGTTTCGGTCCTTTAATGATCTGCTGAAATTTTCCTCTGCTGCCTTTCTGTAAAAACAAACGATACAGTTTGTAAGGAAAACATTTCCACTTGTGCAAACTGTACGTTGTTTCCGTCTTTTGTAAAAAAAAGACGGAGATAGCAGTACAGTTGCCGGAAACAACCGATAATCTGTCTTTTGAATTTTCTTGACAGGAAACCGGAATCTGCCAGTTAAATAGAATGAATAATTGCATACACGAGCGAGTATCATCATTTGGTCGGCTTCATAAATTATCCTCGTGTGAATTCTTTAATCCTAGATGCAGCACTGTACACTACAATCAGCGTAGGTGGACCTCATCAGCAGTGAGCCTACGCCTACCTTTCGTGTTTCGGTCCTTTAATGATCTGCTGAAATTTTCCTCTGCTGCCTTTCTGTAAAAACAAACGATACAGTTTGTAAGGAAAACATTTCCACTTGTGCAAACTGTACGTTGTTTCCGTCTTTTGTAAAAAAAGACGGAGATAGCAGTACAGTTGCCGGAAACAAAAATTTAACAAAATTTAATTATTAATAATAATTAAATTTTATGAATAACATGAACTTCCCGTACTTCTTTTATTTGCCATATTTTGCTATTTTGTTAATAGCAAAATGTTCTAGTCGGAAACAATCTTATCTTGTACAACATAAAAATGGAACAAACAAAATAATAAATAAAATTAAATAATTAAAATAATTAATTTTTTTGTCAAATATAAATATTTGACAGTCCGCTATAATGAGCAAGCAATATCAGTGTGCTGATACTGTAGTGTGCGTGTTACAGAAAATGTGTTTCCTAATCACACAAATGTCAGACACAGAGGAGTAAATATAAATGTAATAACATGATTTTTTAATCCGATAAATCGATAACTTTCTCTATTATCACGGATTCAAGCCCACGACATTCGGCTTGCATTTTTGATGATAGCAAAATCTATCTGAAATAGATTTAAAGAGAAAATCTAACTCTAAATATATTATTTATTTTTGTAATTGAATATTTATATTTCAGTCCGATTAATTTCGACAATTTGACATACGATTTTAGTAGAAAGCGATAGATTTTAACAAGTTCTAAACTTGAATTACTGATGAATGATTTTACTTGCCTTATATGTTAGCAGACATTTCAATTATACAATTCGGTGATAATAAAATCTTTAATTTATTTAAAAGGCAATTTACGATTTATCTGATTGATCGTATTAGTTAAAATGCTATCAATTAAACCATCATTTTTAAAGCTTTTAAACAGTCCAAAGGCTAACCTGTCGATTAAAATATAAACGTCTCATAAGAACCAAGAAAATGTCTATATTGTTCTTATTAAACATTTAAATCTAGTAAAAAACTAATTTCTTGAAGTGATTGAAGTTTAACTTAAACTTAAGCGAAATCCAAGTTTCAAATATGTACACACAGTATATATTCATACGGAGTGAAGCTTAGTTAACTTTTTCGTCCAAAATCGTGAAGATCGTGTGCAGTATGCCTAAATGATAAACCACAAATTCATGATTTGTCCAAAAATTTAATTCGATTACGATCATCTAGAATTTATACAAAATGCCCGATACTGTGAATATTTTTATTTATTTGAATGAATACAAATATTATTTGTAATTGATAAATATTATAGCATGACATAATTTATATTTATCGCATATCTAAACGACGATTATAGAGTAACGGTACCGATCATTGTATTATATGCTCATAGAAATACTCATAAATGGACATTAAAAATT
>WNNJ02003571.1:0-14264 GCA_012934845.2 Pomphorhynchus laevis | reverse complement strand
CAAAGCCGTCGTCCAATGTTGTTATATTGTCAGATAAAATTAAAATCGCGGTAACAACAAGATGTACAGCTCTTAGGTAATTAATAATACGCTTGTATATAGTGAGACATAATTTGTTATACACTAACAATAAGTTGTTACTGTTCTTGTAATCAAAATAACATTGAAGTATAGATTAGCTGTAAAGTACGCCCTACTAGATATTCGTAGGTTGTAATGACCTTATTATTAATATATATTTCCACGTAAGCTAACACAAATAGCTATCTATTTCTATTGATAAACGAAAATGTCTCATCACATTAATATATCACAATTTCAGCGTAGAACAATTAATTCCCGTAATTTTTTTGACAGCAACCTGGACATGTTTGATCCATTTAACCCATTGGACATGTCAATGTTACACAGCCACAACGATTCAATGAAATGGCTCCTTGGTCCTCCACGCATGAATGACAGGCCGAACGACAAGTTTCGCATCACTCTACCAGTAACAGGGTATAACAAGAACGTTTTGTTGTGCAACAAGTCAAAAGCACTAAAATCCATTTATACAAACACACCCTTAAATAATGTAGGTCAGCATATAGATTCGTATATGTTCAAAAGCATTTGTTTTACACAAATACTTTTAAGATATAAATTATTTGTATCTAATAGAGTTAACCTTGTAGGATACTTTATCAACCGAAATATTTAAATATTTAGGTTGAACATCTAAATATTTTAAACATCCTTCATCTAAATATTTGAATATTTAGATCCAATTGATTATCATTTTATTAGATCTAGATTCAAAAATCCTTCATCAAAATATTTTAATATTTAGATCCAATTGATTATCATTTTATTATATCTAGATTCAAAAATGCTTATTCAAAATATTTGAATACTTAGATCCAATTGATTATTATTTTATTAGATCTAGATTCAAAAATCCTTCATCAAAATATTTTAATATTTAGATCCAATTGATTATCATTTTATTAGATCTAGATTCAAAAATGTTTCATCAAAATATTTGAATACTTAAATCCAATTGATTATCATTTTATTAGATCTATATTAAAAACTTATTTAAATTTTAAAACTAATTAAAATATAACATTAAAATAACTTAAATAATTAATAGCTGTTGCTAATTCCGTTGATATTCGTTCACATATGTATCGAATTCATTATTCATATAATGAATTCGATATATTCACAAAGCTGTTAGTAATTATCTTATAAATGAATTTTATAATTTTAATAATTTTACTTATGAACTTAATCATAGGAAAGAAGAAATTGTTCTTAATATTTCGCTAACCACTGTAAGCATCTTCAGAAAATTTACTTAGATCCAGCTCCAATAATTATATATTAATAATGGATCAGTATCAACTATTTAAAATTTTAAATAATTTTACTTTTGATAATTTATTAGCTGCTGTTTATTACCTAAACGCACATCGCACGATCCCGTTTACAATCTTATATACATATGATGTTTTCCTTGATTTCGAAGATAATGACGATCTTAAACGATTGGAAGAAACATGGTACGATCAACTCTCTCAGAACGGGCTTAGGTTAAATGACACTAAAGGCGGACAAATGTAAAATCATTGACATTTATTGTATATATTAACTTCAGCCGATAAATTCAGATACCTTCGCTCTACCCTTTCTATCGACGGGGACTTCCTATAAGATCACTTAGCATATCAACAAAACTTGGAATAAATGGCGAACAACAACTGGTGTCCTATGCGATCTAAAAAAATAAGTTCAAATCTATCATTTATCAAACACTTATCCGTCCTGTAGATATATACTGCGTTGAGTGCTGGTCCATCACAAAAGCAGATAAAAAACGACTTGCAGTCATGGAAACAAAGATGCTGCAATGGACTAGTTGACTCACACGACTATATTATGCTTGAAATGATGATATCCGTCTCCGGTATGGTGTCGCACATATTGCCGACAAAATGCGAAAAACTCGCATCCGGTGGTACGAACACGCACTAAGAGCAGCTGAAAATACTCTGATAATGGTGGGCCTCCAAATTGGCTTCAAAGGGAAACGCGCACGAGGCTTATCCAAAGCCTCGTGAGTGGAGAACTTATTCAAAAATAGCCAAACCCGCGACCAAACAGGACAGGTTCAAGGAAAATAAGAAGTTTATTACATAAACATCACGCAACATCATGATGGTTGATGTTTATGGTCAAGTTTAAATTGGGCGGCTAATAGTTCCATCTATAAGAGGACTTATTATTTGAAGTGCATGGTGTTTATAGCAGTACATGGCCCTCTTTTCAAATATTACAGACATGCACTTATTAATCCATTCAATACGTTAATCCATTTAAGACATGCACATATCAATCCTATTAATCCATCTCTATTGCGATGACAATTTAGTTTTCATAAAAGATTTGATTAATGTTTATTTAATGTTTACTTAATTAGCTTTTGCCATAATCAAAGTTGTGGATCTTTTGGAAGTTGTTTCAATTTAATAATGAATCATTAGTGAGATACATTAAATGATAAATATGCACATATGTTCTCGGATACAGACAATTACCTCTGTTTATTTAAATCATATTAAGTCAACTTTATAATGTGATCTCTAACTCTTCAACATTTATTGAAGCATTGACAAAGCTTAGTGAATTTTTATGAAACAATCTAACGAGATCCTTAGTCGTCACTCTAAATTCATATTTTTGCCATAATCAAAGTTTTGGATCTTTTGGAAGTTGTTTTAATTTAATAATGACTCATTAGTGAGATACATTAAATGATAAATATGCACATATGTGCATAAAAAATACAGTGAAGTAAGATGGCTAAGTAAAGGTGAGATGCTTAAACGATTTTACTAATTGAAACATGAAATCTACAATTTTATGAAGAAAAAGGGACGAGTGGTCGAACAATTAGAAGATTATGTTGGATTTGTTATTTGGCGTTTTTGGTAGATGTTACTGGTTACCTTAATGAGCTAAATCAAAAATTGCAAAAACAGGGACAATTGATCCATGAACTCCATGGTCATATTGAAGCCCTTTGCAATAAATTAATATTGCTAGAAAGACATGCGAAATTAAAATTATCTTCATTTCCCAACTCTTTCAAAACATAAAAGCATACTTTATCATTACTATGCTAGCGAGATTCACTCATTAACAGATCAATTTATTATAAGTTTTGCAGACTTTAAAAACAAGGTCCTTATCTTTTCTATATTTGCATGTTCAACATATGCAGATGTATATAATGTTCAAGAAAACCTTCAGATTAAGATTCTCAATCTCCACGCGGATTTGACTCTAAAATCCCATTTTTATAAGGGTTCTTTAATAGATTTCTACAATTTATATATAAACGAAGAGATGATTTCTCTTTTTGGTAGAAAAGAGAAATGCTTCTCTTTTTTATAAAAAAATGTAAAAGTCTAACTGTTCAACATTTACTGACAGAGCTTAGTAAATTTTTATGAAACAATCTAACGAGATCCTTAGTCGTCACTCTAAATTCATTTGTAAAACATCATAGTCGATTATTAGAACAGTACATTCGTCATTTGAGAATGATACGACTAATACTTGAGCTCTCCACGGCGATCGACTTTGTTGATTATATCCTATGACAAAAGCTTTTGAATTTCAGCTTATATAAACTTTAAATTTTATTTCATTTGCGTTCGAGATTTAGTACAGATAGGCAGAAAAACTTCGATCAATTTCTGGAAACAACGTTATTGGTTCGACATTTACGACCGGACTTTCTCAAATGATGCTAGTGTTAATCCAAGATGATCGCCTTCATTAAATAAGAATTTAATGCATTGATGGTAATCAAAAAATTATTAGCCAAATATGATAGGTGAACACAATCGAGGTAAGACAATAAAACGCCAATTTTCGTATCTTCTTCCCATCAGTTCGAAAGATATAAAGCATTGGTGACGAGCAACAATTGAATACGTTGGAGATGGCATATGAACTTGACGGTTAAATTTTGATATGAAGTTGTTTTACGATAACCATGTCGATAAAATTGTTCGTGCTGCCTGTGTTCATTAATGATTTGAAAGAAACCTGTAATGTTGATTGTATAAACAGTAGTACTCGACACCTCCCCATTCGTCAAAACTTGAAATAACGCAGCTGAAGTACTTGAATCTTTTAAATTTTGTGAGCGGATATTGACGAAAAATGACCCTGTTTACCACAAGAATGACAAGTTACATTTCGAGCGGGACAATTTGGTCTAGAATGAAATGGTTTTCTACAAAAGTAACAACGTTTACCTGGTACATAGGCTCATTTATTATATTTACTCGGTGTCATTACTGCAGTAACCACACAGTCGTTTGAACCTTCGCATTGACTATTGTATACATCCGCAGTTGCTAGATTTGCTGAATCAAATGAAGAAAATTTTGTAGCTTTATTGTGTGCTTCTTCAAGCGACTTGGTAATCGATACTAGGTCTTCAAAATCAGTATCACGGGATTCAAGTAATCATTGTCGAATATGACTGCTGTTGAGTCCTTAGATAAAAGTATCAGTTATGTGATCTCTATGATTCGCTGCAGCATCAACATCTTTAAAATTGCAATGTGATGCTAGGTCATTCAGTCGGCGAATGTATTGGTTAAGATTCATCGTAGATGCTTGGCGACAATTATGTAATCGAATATTTGGAATTGGATTTGCTAACTGGCATTGGTTTTATTTGTGCTAAACTATATATAAGTTCTTTAATTAGTTTTCTAGGTGTATTTTCATTAATACATGTAGCTCATGCCCTTCGAAATTGATATCATGACCGGTATGCAAAAATTGGTTCACGATTGGCGAGCAAACATTTTCGCGCTTAAAGAAATACTGGTGTTGTTTGATCCCCGTGTTTGAAATTTCGTGCTGCTTAACTAACGTATTACAATCTGTAAGGGATACGATATACTTGTCCAGCAAAAAGATATTTAGTCTTAATTTTGAATAAACCAGAGATTTAAAGATGATTTGATTGAGCAGATTCGCGACAGAGCTTTCAACTTTTGAAAAGTGTTGATGACGGAACGATCATCAACAAATGATGCTTTAGAGATCGTGTCGAAGCCGGTATTTTTGCATACAACCTCAACTCATGAACTTAAATGCGACGTGATAGAATTAACTTTGAGAGCGACGATCAACCATCAATTAATGAATCAGAAAGCAACGAGGTCATTCAGAACATTTTTAATAGCTCTGACTTGTTTGATTTTTCTTACAGCAAGAGATTTGTAGATTTTTATGGCAAATGTTTATATTAAAAACCTGATTTATGAAAATTATTTTCGAGGTGATTCTAATATGCATTGTTCACACAAAATAGTTGTAAGTGTGACATTCGTGAAAGCGTTTCGACAATAATAAGAGCATTGTGACAGTCATTAAAGCATTACTACAGTCATAAGTGCGCTCGGCAGTCATACGCCGGAATATTAACAAAAGATAACGTTAAAAGATCATCATACACATCAGTTATCTTTAAGTTATCTTTAAGGTTTTTTGATCGTAATTTTATTTTGAAAACGTTCTTTTAGTGATTCTAAAATAACTGTTTAAATTATAAAATATCATATACAAAATAATAAAATTATAATTTAATTATATAGCATAATTTAATTATCCACTTCCTACGCCAATGTTTAATTTGAAAGTAAAATCTATTTAAAATAATATAACGAAAACAATAATACAGGCTAACATTTCGAAATAGTGGGTTTTCCTTTCATTGTTTGATGCATTGTTTTATGTTCTTTATAATAACTGTAGAAGAAGTTCTCTTGAATCATCTCTCCAATGGCAAATCCAAAGTACAATCGTGTTCCGCCTACATGCCAATTTTTATCTCCCTTTAAAGTAAGAACGTTCACTACAGCACACACTGAGCTCTTTGGATACATTGTGAAAGCTGCTAGATTATCACGCTTGCCAGCACCATTTGGACAATAGGATTTAAGACTACTCCTATCTATGATTATTAAACTATCTTCCCATGAAATTTCTCCGGTATTTTGGTCAATGAGTAATGCAGGTATGGTTACGAAATTATATGGATCAATATTAGAAACTGTTATTTTGAATTTCCCATCGCCATATGGCGCATTTCTGCTCTCAGCATCCGGAGGTATTATCTGTTCAACAGTGAGTATAATATTTTCATTTCTACATAAAAGCGCAGGTCTACCTGTCTTCACACACTTCAATTCATTGGGATCTGTATAATTCAACCACCAATTTGGCGTCTTAAATAAATGAACAATAGGATATATCCATCCCCCACCAGGTTGTCGTAGCCATCCTGCTGGTACACTCGTCATTTCCATACACAATTGAGTTAATTCACCGTCTGCTGGTCTAAATACACCGATCACCAGATTATTTTCATTTTTACTGTTATCACTGATCGCTCCAACTACATATCTCGATCCCAGCTTGATATCAATGCCATTAATACTCCTGTCAATTAATTTAAATCCGGTTTGATCCGTAACGAATTTGGTTGCTGGAATTTGTCCAATATTGGAACTGCGAAACCATCTATAATCTTGAAAATATACTGTAATATGTCTGCGTGGTGGTGACGAATATTGAACTGGTCCGTAAATTATATTAGAAACAACTGCAATGAAAATCAGCTGCATGGAAGATAAAGATTGTGCGACTTCATGGATTGGTAAATCATTCGATACTATATCCATCTTTCAAACCTTTAATACTACAGTTCGTAACTGTTTGTGATAATTAGATTTCAAAACTCTTGAACTAAATTGCTTCTAGCTGTATGTTAGCGTCGGAATATTTAAAAATGATTTTATCAGACTGGATGTGTTCTGTCAAATTCCACGTTTATAATTTATGAGTTATGTGCTTTACAGCTGTGTTGCAATGAAATGGAATGTGTAAATGATTATTTTGTAAATACCTTGCTTTTAATAATGTGAGTTTGTCTCTAATCGCTTCACCATTTGGGCTGTTGCAATGTAGTAAGTAAAGGAATGCGTATCTTATATTTTTCACATCGTCGCGTATTACGTAAATGAGAGTAATTCCCATTTTCTGTGTCAAAATATTCATTTGCACGAACGAACTGGATGTTGAGCGAAAGGCATTGTTTAAAAAGGAAATTTTTAATTATTATCTATTAACTAAAATGGTATAAAGGAAAGATAAAATAGCGTGATGACAATTTAACTTTCCTAAATAAATTCGACTAACGATATGAAATTCTTATTTATAGCATTATACTGCTATTTCGCTCGCTCACGTGACACCACAAGTGTTTTTAGATCAGGATACTAAATATATCTGATAAACACTCTAATAGTCTGGTAGACCGAAATTAATTCATTAAATCAGTTTGTAGTTTGTTCAATGTTGAATATATCTTCCCTGACATTATTATGAATTCATGAAATCAGTTTGTAGTTTGCTCAATATATATTGAACATAAATATATCTCCCCTTACGATATTTCTAACTGCTGATAAAAATTCTCAGCATTAAAATTTCAATTTAATAACGTCAGTTGTTGCTTACTTAATAATCAAGTAAATTAAGAAAACGTAGAGTATATTTATATTATCATATTATTAAGAAATGAAAACATTATTCAACAAAATAAAACGTTCATCATACTTTAATAGGGACAACCCAATATAATACTACAAACCTTTTAGTAAATATTATGTATTTATGTATGAACACATTCTTAAATAAATAAACTTAGTCTGCATTTGAACAAACAATTTGGAATTATTACTTTGTACTCAATTATATATATATATATATATATATATATATATATATATATATATATATATATATATATATATATATATATGCCTTTTAAATATGTCACAGGGCTAAATATGTCACAGGGTAAAAGGCATCTCGGAGATGCCTTTTAAATATATCACAAGGCAGCCGAAACGACTGATGGTAGTTCACACTACTGATGAGTGCTGCCGGCTACCATCAGATCGTCTAGGAGTGATAAGGAAGTCTGCTCTGCATGTAATCGAACTCCGGTTTTTGGCAAAATTTACAATTATGAAACTGAAGCTTTTTAGCTCCCGGAGCACAGTTTTACACATTCTACGATTAAATTATAAAAACGTATCCGACAAAGGGATCCTGTGAGAAAGCAAGCAGCGACAGCAATTAAAATTCCTGCCGAATAAAATTAGGATGATCCGGAAAGCACGTTGTTAGTTTAAAGAGGCTATGCCCATGCTACTACGTTAGCAAATTCTCGGAGATGCCTTTTAAATATATCACAAGGCAGCCGAAACGACTGATGGTAGTTCACACTACTGATGAGTGCTGCCGGCTACCATCAGATCGTCTAGGAGTGATAAGGAAGTCTGCTCTGCATGTAATCGAACTCCGGTTTTTGGCAAAATTTACAATTATGAAACTGAAGCTTTTTAGCTCCCGGAGCACAGTTTTACACATTCTACGATATATATATATATATATATATATATATATATATATATATATATATATATATATAATCTGTTTAATTATCAGTTAATTAATCCAGAGAACAAAAACTTCTAATTTATTAACACAACGCGTTTCGAAAAATTTCTTCTTTAGGTGCTAGTCAATATATATATATAATTATATATATACATATATATAATATCCAAGATAGTAAATAGCCAAAACATTATTTTACTAAGATAAACACTAGCAAAGAACAGAGACTTTTTATTTAAAACGTTTCGTCCGAATCTAGGACTTTTTCAATTGTATGTTTATTAGTTATTAATAAAATTAATAAAATTATATATATAATTATCAAGATAAGAATATTGTTTTTTCAAATTAAATCAATGATTTTATATTTGTAGAAATTTAAAGTCTAGAATCAAGTTTCTCTTTTAAATAAATTAAAATATAATTTTAAATAGCAATAATTTAAATTGAATATTGCCTAAAAAATTAAATATTTGACAGCTAGTTAAACTATGCAATCAATTTGGTTTTACACACTCAAATGACTAAAATAATTTGAGATTAGGGTTATATTAACTGTTTATTTTTAATCAATTCACTCAATGTAAGAAAATAATGTTCGCTGATCCTTAAAAATTCTGTTGTAGAATTGATCGTAGAATTCGCAAGTAGGAATTTTTATTATTAAAACATTCGGCGACAAAAATGTGGAGAATTGCATTGCAATATTATAATCATATGATTAAACATATATTATTTTAATATTAAGTAATATTATATTTTTATAATATAAAATTAGAAAAATTAGAAAAATTTGAAATATAATATTTCATATTCGTTTTCTTAATGCTCTATTACCAATTCTTAAATTCTATTCATCGAATTTAACATTCTATTATTTCAGACAGCACAAAATATAATGGACATTCAGCCAATTACAACGTGTTTTTTAATTGCAATATTCAATCAATATTCAATAACCCATATTTAGACAAATAATTTCAAAATAATTATTTGATAAATAGTCATTAAAAATGTTTTTCGTTGCATTATTTGTAAAAATAGATTTGCTAGAACAATTATAACAAAGGGTATTTTAATTTAAAAATAGAATTTAAATTTGAAAGATTTTTAATCAGTTTGTTAAAATGCGCTAAAATGCTACACGCTTAATAAAACCAAAACCTAAAATATAAGGTAATAGTTAAATAAATTCAGTTTGTACGGAATCCTAAAGCTCCACATATTTAAGAAATTATTTCAGTAGCTTGGCAACGTTATCGATAAAGACGTCCGTCGACACGTATGACTGTCTATAAATAAAAACAAGGAATAATATAAAAGCTCGAAAAGAAAAATAATGTGTTTAAAATGAATATACTAGAAGTTATATTATAAAAAATATTTAATTTAATAAAAATTCAACAAAATAAATCTTATTTACTAAAATTTCTACAAATTAGAATATAAATAGAATAGATTGTTTATATTTCATTTCATCAATTACAGTCAGCGTCATTGGAACAAAAGTTGTTTTGATCCTCAGCATACGAGTAAATCGATTCTGTTTAAAGCAAATATATATAAAGAACATATAATGTAATATCAATATTATCATAATATATTATAATATATTATTGTAATATATAAATATTATAATATATTATAGTATATTTGAATCGAAATTAACAAGGAAGGTATAACAAGGAATATCTTATCTTATCTAAAATGAAACTATCTTAAAAATATTTAGCGTTATATTTAACTTATATTTTGTAACATATTTTGTAAAGATAGTAATATTTTAAAGTATTTTTAAATATTTCAATTTTTGCTTAAAAAATAGAAATATCTTAATGTTTATCTTAATCTTAAAAATATAACTCGGAATTTAAATACTAATCGATAATATATATACCATATATTATACTATATAATTTATATACTTTATTATATATAGTAAAGCTCTAATCGTAATTGATTGTTGACAACAAAAATACAAGACGACAGAAAAACATGGCAAAAAGGTTACAAGTTCTCCTTTAACAGTCTCGGCCACGTTCTACGATCGGTAGCGATTCCTTCCAAAATAAGAAACCATTGATGTTGAATCCGCGACCAGCTGGCATAAATTAGTTCACGTTTGTTTAAGGCTGGAATACCGCAAGAGAGCGCCGAACTCGAGGGGCTATGAAGTCATATCACAACTGTTATTAAAACGAGCCATTGACATGTCTTTATTAATGGCGGGACAGACTAGCCATGTCATGAAGCTAAGCTTATTCTGATTTAGTACAGCATTGTATAGGAATAAGGGATACACCCCATATTTCACCGTCGCGATAGTTTTGCGGCTGCTTGTCAACTACTGCTTATTTGTCGGTCTGAAGACCGGCTATTTCACGGCTTTCCTTAATATCTAAAGGAAAATCCCCTATCCGCAACCAGAGGACAGTCCCGATAGCACGAGCTAAGCCCCAAGGCTTTATTATACTATATATATTGCATTTGAATAAATATTGGAGGTGATTATAATGAACGATTATTATATTATCAGGTTTAGATCTCAATTCATTTACCTTTAAATAATTTCGTTATTTAATGTATTTTATTTAATAATACGAGCATGACTGCTAGTGCAAAAACTCGTTTTTTAAATGTCCTCTTTAAAATATATTTTGATAATTGTTTTAATATAAAAACATATTAATATATTTAATATTAATAATACACAATTAATTTGATAATTGTGTAATATTTTATATAATATTATATCACTGAAATAATAATATATTTTTATATTATTAATATTATTAATATGAATATTAATAATAAATCAGAAATAATTAAAGCGATCAAGCGCGGTAGGTTCATTCCGCTAATTTTCTCCTCTTCTTGTTGCATTGGGAAAGAGACAGGCACCTTGTTTAGACGAATCGCATCAGTTCGTCACAATGTGGTTTTACGAAATACGCGCATGTTATCACAAACATCAAACGCAGTGTTTCCTTTGAAATCGCTCGAACAGCATGTGCCTGCCTTCAAAGTCCAAGAGGAAACAGAGAAGGCAACACATAAGATAGTGAACGACTTGTTTTAAAAATCAACTACAACTTTGACAGTGAAAGTTATGTCTGGGCCAATTTACGGGAACCTTTTTTTGTAAATTATTAATAATAAATTAACCCAATGTTTTTAACATAAAATAGGTCGATTTCTCTTGGTGAAGAATTCTGACAAGAATAATTTACAAAAATTAGAAGTTCAAAAAGTGATTGGTTTATATTTTAACTTCGCAATACTTGATTGATCTAAACTAAGCTTATTGATTTGATGGATTGTAAGTAAAAAAGCGTTTAAAAAGTGTATCAATGACGCCCAAAATTTATTTGCCCATTTACACACAAAATAATATAAAAAAGAATTTAAGTTTTTTGTTAAATATTTTTTTAATAATAAATTTATTTAATAAATTTACAAAAAAGGGTTTCCGCAAATGGGCCCACTAGACGAATGAGCGATCATTTGTTTATATATACAATTGTTGCAATTGGCAAAGTTCGCCACCTTCTTCGTCGCGCCATCTGATTGTTTTACCGAGTTCACCACAAGTATCCACGGCTGTTCGGGCGCTTTGGTTCGCGAATTGTTTGATTTTTGATTGTGATCGCGCGCTTCTGAGGCATGCGGAGGCCGATCGGGCTATTATGAATGAGATGCGACGCTTTAAGTGTGTCACGGCATGCGCGTATTCAATAATACCCCTTTGCGCTTTTGCCGCTGCTATCCGCTTTATCAAGGCGTGCGACTCCTTTCCCATACCACCAGACGAAGAAAATATCAACGGAATGATTTTACCGTGCTCTACTTTCGTCACCCTTTCTAGATATTTGGCATTTTTTTCGCGACACATTGTAGTCAAATGCTAGATCAACTGGCCGGCTGACGTACGACTGAGCAAAAATATTAAATACGTTGACGTCGAAGAACGTCCGCTCGAATCGCTCGTTTCCTAAGCCTAGGCAGGATATATCAAGTCGGGCACCATAATCACGACATGTTGTTGCCGTGTCGAGATGTAAGTTGTCTGGAACAGGTTGCAGCACTGGTTCAACGTCACGACCGATTGACGCCAATTCCCTGGCAATTTCGTCCCGAACGGAGTCATGCCGAATAGATGGCAATCCACCTTTTGGACATGAAAGTCCGTGCCCCAGCGACAGTTGTTCGCCACATGGGCATGCTCTGCCGATCAGGTCTGACGGGGTTTGTCCATAGCGTGCTGAGATGGCGTCTCTGAACTCCCTTGGAGACAAGTAGAATTTTTCAGTTTTTAAGGGCAGGGCGCTTAGCCACGATGATGCGCCTTCTCTTCGAGCATGATTGGTTGCAGTCTTGGCAACTATATCCATTTTGAGAAGAGCATCTGACAACCGTTTGTTTTGTATATTATCACGACATGTCGCTTGCTGTTTAATTGTTTTGATTGTATGAAGCGCAAAGCCTGCCCGGTAATTCCCAACTCGTAGGTATTGCTAATTGATTGTGAGAGGTCGTAGTTTGAACAAGCGGTTAGGAATCCGTCGTGAACTCCTAGACCGCCGATACCTAGAGGGGATGTCACGATGGTTTCCCATCCATTTTCGATTGGCAATCCTGTTAGGATGCTCATGAGCTCTTTATTCAATTGCTCGGATATGCCATTTAAAAGAGCATTGTCGCACTTTATTGTTCTTGTGGTATGAATCCACTTTGCTTGTATGGCGTGTGTTAGTCCTGCATAGGCTACGTGTGGGTCGAATTTGCGACCTTGCCTAGACGACTTAGTAATGTTGACCATGCATCCACACATTGGCTGAGTTCCGCTGCTTTAACTTCGGGTGTACCGACTGCAGATCCAAGCACGCTTATTCCGTCATAAAATATCTTTATGTCTGGTGACGGTAGCTGGTCAACATGTAGGCGATGGTGCGATAGTATTTGCGACTTGCTCGGGTTGACGAAATAACCGTACTTTGGACCGTCTGTTGAAAGAACTTTCCATACTTCTTTGATTTTGCTTGGGCAACCAACAAAATTCGCGTCGTCGGCAAACCAAACTTGATGCACACCTGGGACGGTCCGTCGAATTTTGTCTATTAGCGGTAAAGAGGCTAGGGAAAAGCATGACATTGCGAATGGGTCGCCCTGCGTAAAACCCTCCTCGGAAAGCAGGTTGTCGCTACCGAGTGCTAAGATTGAAGGCTTCTGGTACAGATTATGTATAACGCACGACAAAGATGGGCATATAAATTTAAGGTTATGGAGAGCAATTTGCCTATTGACAGAATTGAATGCATTTGAGGCATCGATGGAAACGAGACACGCGTCGGTATTTGCTCGGTACAGCGATCGCAGTTTGTGCACAGCATATTCGGCACCGCTCCGTTGTCCGGCCGCGGTTTGAAGATTTCCAGCGACGGCTTGTATATCTTCTTTGACGAGTACCAAAATTGTTTTCGAAATTATTCTCCTGGCGGTGTCACACACGCCTATTGGTCGGATACCACCGTTGCTCTTTTTTAAAGCGATCAATCGGCAGCTCGTAAATATTGCGCCAGAAAGCTGAGTCGAGGCAAGACGGCCAAGCGCCAACTTTTGTTCGTCCACTATCTGTAATAATAATTATTATGGCTAGTGGATAATAATATATTAATATTATAATTATAATTATTATTATAATTATTATTATTATAATATAT
>WNNJ02000361.1:0-50383 GCA_012934845.2 Pomphorhynchus laevis | reverse complement strand
TATTATTATAATGGAAATAAATAAACATTTTGTTAAAAAAAAAAAAAAATTATTATTATTATTATTACTATGTTATTGACCGTGTTTGGGACCCAGTCAAATAATCTAGCGGAAGCCCTTGCTGCCCTAGCGATCTCCGTGGCCTCTCGACAGATGACAACCGGCAGTCTTCAGGCATTTGTTGCGTGCAGGCTGATAGCGATTCCTAAAAAATTAGATGGAGTACGACCTATCGGAGTGGCGAATGTTGACCGCCGCATCATCTCCCGTGTGATACTTCAATACGTCAAACCGGATCTACAGAAAGTTGCTGGTACGTTGCAACTGTGTGCGTCACAACGTAATGGGATCGAATTCGCCATTCACTCACTACGAAAGGAATTCGCTTCACGTCCAGACAATGCTTTACTATGCGTAGATGCAAGCAACGCATTCAACAGACTAAACCGAATGGTAGCAAAGAAAAACATGGCTCGGATATGTCCAGCCTTCGCACAGGCCTTCGAAAATGTCTACTCCGTGGACGCCCAGCTCGTACTTGAAGAGGATTCGATATATTCACGAGAAGGTGTGACGCAGGGCGATCCATTCTCGATGGCAGCCTTTGCTATGGCATCAATTCCCCTTATTCGTACAATTGCAGCACGATGTCCAGGGATCACCCAAAGATGGTTTGCAGACGATGCAAATTTTATCGGACCACCCCATCTCTTAAAAAATTTATGGAATATTCTGCTGAAAATAGGCCCTGAATTCGGATACTACGTCAACCCGTCTAAATCCACTCTACTCTTACATAATCTGGCAAGCTCAATTACGGATGCCTTTCCAAGCATCAAAATCAGTGATAATGGCGTCAATGTACTTGGTTCTGCTATTGGCACCGATAACTATATTTCATGCTTTGTCAATCATAAGATTGAAGGCGCAGTCAAGATGGTTAAGAAGCTTACCGAAGTGTGCCCGTCAGATCCACACATGGCGTACATTGGTCTCACCAAGTCTGTTCAATGGAAATGGTCGTTTCTTCTAAGAACAACAAACTGTAGTGAGAATCAGATACATCCGCTCCATGCAGCTATAGTGGATAGGCTCATTCCGGCACTTACTCAGAAACAGCTCAACGAGTCACTGAAGATTGTACTAACCAGCCCGTTAGCTTTAGGAGGCCTGGGGATAATGGATCCCAATGCAACTTACACGATGGATTACCTGGCGTCGCAACACATATGCGATTCATATAGCACAGGCTTGGAAGACGGCCAATTAAGAGCACACCAACAACAAATCAGTTTGTCGATCGCAAAGGAGAAATTATGCGTCCTTAGTAATCGCATTACGCAAGCACTGATCGATCTGCCTGAGTCTACGCAGCAAGCTCTGGCCCATGCAAAAATGCCCGGTGCCTCGACATGGCTATCTTCAATGCATGTCGAAAAGGATTATTTCGCGTTGTCACCCACCGAGTTTACAGACTGCATTGCTGTCAGATACAACTGGGATCCGCCGAATCTTCCTCAATTCTGTGTCTGTAGCGAGAAAGCTACCGCCTCACACCTAGTGTCATGTAAACGTGGCGGGTTTCAAATTGCACGCCACGACGCTGTCAGAGACGTTTTGGCGAAAGAATTAACGTCTGTCTGCCGTGGTGTAGGTGTCGAACCGGTGTTAGAGTCTGTTCCAGATAACGTCCATTTTGTTCATCCTTCAACCTCCAGGGAAATGAATGCAAGGCTCGACGTAGTTTGCAATGGCTTGTTCGAAAATCGATTCCAGCGAACGTTCATAGACGTTACGATCTTCAATCATCTTGCGGAATCGTATTCTTCGACAACTGCCGGCGCTTACAGATATAATGAACAAAGAAAGATAACAAAATATGCCGAAAGGGTGGAAAAAATTGAACGGGGCTCATTCATCCCTTTTGCTTTATCAACGTCAGGTGGTCTAGCAGAAAACGCGCGCAAAGTCCTACAGCGTATTGCCTTCCTACAATCGAATGCCCACATCTCCTACGGTAAATGCTTGTATCGTCTAAAAAGCGTCGTGGGTTTTACGATTTGCCGAGCAACGTCGCGGTGTATCAGAGGTTTCCGGTCCTCCAGAGGACGACCAGTAATTGATGCCGCCCGAGCGACAGAAAAGACGATGACATCGAATACGACAATACGATGGCGCGACGATGACGGCGGTAACCTATGCGACTTTTCCATAAACTAACTATGATGATTATTTTTGTAATACTTTCTTCTTCTTTAAAAAAAAAAAAATGTTATTGACAAAGCTTCACGATAAGGTTAACGTCCACAGCGATTTCCTATTTCTACTCGAAAGAGTTCTACGTCCCAGTTCTTTACGAATATTCGACGGGGTAAATTATTCAGAATCGCTCATTGCTAGTCGCGGGGTCCAGCAAGGTGACCCACTGAGCCCACTTTAAAAAAAAAGTGGTGACCCACTGAGCCCAAGAAAAAAATTGTGGGCTCAGTGGGCACAAGGTGACCCACTGAGCCCACAAAAAAAATTTGGTTTCTGATAAACATACAACTAACGACTTGCAGACCAACGACTTACAGACTAAATTGCGCGTTCAACCTACAATCAAATCAAGATTTATTAACGTAACTACAATAACATCAAGTATATCAAGTGTATCATTGCGCTTTTGCCATCACAAATGACGAATTCAGAACGCTGCTGTTCATGCAATGGAAACAACGCCTTATGTAAAAGTTGTAGTTGTGTCAATGGGGGCAGGCCTTGTTTGGGGTGTTTGCCTTCAAAGAAGGGAAGGTGTCACAATGACGGATCGCGGTCATCCCAAAAGCAAGTATCCTCAGTAGAAACTATACCCATCACAAATTATCAGTCGATTGCCCCCTTTCAATCTGATACTTGCAATCCAATAATATCGGATTTTGTCACGCATGAAATAAAATGTACGAATGAAAATTGTAGTCTTTACACAGTTATCAGGGTCCCCGTTCGGATATCTCGTGAGTTCTTTCAGCAAGACTTCTTGTGCGGCACATGTGCAGCTTCTAAAATCTCTTATATTATGGAGGAACTGAAAAAGCAGGAAGGGTTGATTAAAAGCTTAGAGTCTGATTTTGCAGCTCTTAAGCTTTCGATACCAGAATCTTCTTCTCAACACATTGAAAACATTTCAAAACGTTCCTTTGCAGAGGTTGTTCGACGCGAAGTTACACGGTCAGTAATTGCTGCTTCTTCGGCATCAATCCAAAATAATAGTCCACTTAATATCATTAAAGCTTGCGAATCACAGGCGAAACGCTCAAATACAGTTATTATTAGAAATTTACCAATTTCTGAGGATGAACAAAAATCTATTCAGGCTTTATTCAGGGAGATTGGTTTTGTTTTACCAGCAGACAAAAAATTCTCATTTTTCAGACTTCCTGCGAAGCGGAGTGATGTGCCTCCGTGGCTCTTAATTTCTCTAGATGGACATTATGTAGATACTATTATTCGATCAGCTCACCGTTTGAAATCGTCAGTTCTTTTCCAGAGAGTATACATTCAACCAAATTTGTCCCCGGCGGAACGTGAGATTCAAAACGCGTTGCGCGCCGAACTTAAAAAGAAACGCCTGGCTGATCCGTCTGGCATATATCGCATAAGAAATACTCGTGTTTTGAGAGTGGGTGAGACTACAACTAGTACTGAGGAAACTATGTCTGGGATAGAAATTTCTTCGCCTATATGACTATGTGAAGAGCCTTTCCCTTTTTCTGCTTCCTCAATTGTTACTAATTTTGATTTCTCGAAGGTTAGCATTCTTTTATTTAATGTTGAAGGCTTATCATCTCTGCTTAATCTGGGTTTGGCCTCGTGGATTCAGCGTTTTGATGCGGTAATTTTCAATGAGACTTTTAGTCTGAATCATCTTTCTCTACAAGGGTTCTATACCTTTGACCTACCTGCCCGCTCACACGGTAGAGGTCGTCCATTTGGTGGTGTTATACTAGCAATAAAGTGTTTGCCTTCAACTTGGTCTCACTCTGTCTCAGATAATTGCATTTGTCTTGTAACTCCTTATCTGGTTATCATTGCGGTTTATTTTAATCCCGACTTCTCTGCGGCTGACATTATTGATGAAATTTCACAGCTTTGTTCTAATTTGCCATCTAATTCGAGAGTTTTTGTTGGTGGTGATTTTAATGCAAAATATTCAGTTCCATATAGACCAAAACTTCAACAGCTTATTAGTTACTTTGCATCTATGAACTTAAAACTTTGTATCCCCGCTGAGAAATGGTCTTATGAGTGTTATCGGTCGAGAAGTTTATTAGATTTTGCCTTTTCTAATTGCGAGGTAACGAAGATGAATACCATGCTTGCCTCTGAATGGTCTTTGATACGCAAGCATAAGCCGGTAAACTGTATAGTCAATTTTCATTCTCAGATATTAGAATCTCCAACTAGATTGTGTCACTCTCGTATTGTGAATCCCGAGTCTTTAAATATCCAAGTGGTTCTTAAAGCTTATTCTCTTATGTCAACTGGTCAACATCATGTGAGTGCTGATCTTTTGACTGCGGCAATAGTTCAGAGTTGTGGTTCGTCTTCCAGTCGGCGCTTCACGAGTCGTCCTTTTAATTATCGCAAGTGGCCTATCCTGCAAGAAATGCAGCGAACACTGCTTAGAATGTCTCGCGATTGTAGTAGTGGGCATTCTACAAAGGAGGCTTATATTGTCCTTCGACGGGTTTATACCAAAATGTTGCAGACTTTTCACCGAGATCGTTTGTACGCAGAAGAGTGTCATCGATTAAGTTTGGCAGAGAGCTTTCCATGGAAAGTCCATTCTAAACATCATAATAAAATCATGTCTTTAGTTCCGCTTTCCAAGTGGGTTGATCACTTTCGCTCTTTCCTCCATCTCGATGATCTATCGTTGTCATTGCCAGCTAATAATTTTGATTTTGACGGTTCCTCTGGTTTGATTGATACACCCTTTTCCATTGAGGAAATTGAAGGATGCCTTGCGCGGATGCATGTGAAGAAAGCTAGTGGTCCGGATAATCTCTGCGTGGAGCAACTCCGAGCTACATTCCACATATTTGGCAGCTATTGGACCTTTATGTTCAATTCTCTACTCTATGGATCCTGTTTGCCATTCTCTTGGAAAGAGGGGATAGTGAAAGTTCTATATAAGGGCACCGGTCCTTTGGAATCTCCAGACTCTTATCGCGGAATTTTCCTTTTAAACCACGTTTATAAATTATTGTCGTTTGTATTAACTTCTCGACTAGCTAAGCACTGTTCTTCGTTATTGCCTGAAGAACAATTTGGATTTCGGCAAGGTCGCTCGACTTGTGATGCTATCAGTCTAGTGCGTTCTTCTGTAGTCAACTGTATTTCTAATAAAAATTCATTATATGCCATCTTTATTGATTTTCGTAGAGCATTTGACTCAGTCAATCGAAATATCCTACTTTCTAAGCTGCATAATAATTGTAATCTTCGTGGGCGCTTTCTTCGCCTACTATATCAGATTCTATTACCTAACCGTGTCAAGGTATTCGATGATTTAGCATACTCTGACTTCTTCACAGTTAATCATGGCGTATTGCAGGGGGACCCAATCAGTCCTCTATTATTTTCAATCTTCGTTATTGATTTACCACCGGTTATACGGTCTTTTGCAAACGAAGTTGAGTTGGCGCTATATGCTGACGATCTTGTGATCCTGACAAGAAACCTAGGCACGGCTCAAAAGGCACTCGATGGCTTGACTGTATTTTGTAGTCGGAATGAACTAGACATCAACATTTCAAAATCAAAGGTAGTGAAGTTCCGCGGTGGTGGTCGTTTATCCAAGCATGACTCGCTTTTTATAAAGTCTCAGACACTAGAGTTCTGTACTAATTATAAGTATCTTGGCGTTCTATTAACGTCTAGATGGTCTTTTACCGCGCACCTTGAGGCTAAATCTTCTAAGATTGCAATTAAAACGGCTTCATATCCTCAACTAAGGAAGCTGTCGTTTGAAGGAGCGTTGAGATATTTCGAGTTAATGCTCCTACCAATTATTCAGTATGGGTTGGCAACATTCTGGGAGGACCTCACTGAGTTAAATTTTAGACAGATTGATAGGTGTCAGGCCCGATTTTTGAAACATATAGTTGGAGTATCCAATAAATGTAGTACGACAGCGATCACATACTTGGCAAAAATAAAGCCGCTTAGTGTCCGATTATGTAGTAGTCTTAGATGTGTTCAAACGTCTAGTTATCTCCAACATTTGGTAGCTCTTGAGACTAAATTCTTAAACGTGGATCATGATTTAGCCAATTCTCCTGTGTACCTGCAAAACAGTTGGAGATCACCGTTAAATGTGAAACGCCCATTGATATGGAGGTTATCTATTCATGGTTTTCATGATAACTACTGTCGCCGACTTCTCGCTTGTCATCGCCGTGATTCTTCTTGTATATGCCGCTTCTGTGCTTCTTCCTGTGATGCATTGCTCCATGCTCTAGCCTGCCCTCAACTCAGCCTTATGTCACTTCAAGAGATTAATGATCTTCGTCATTGATCAAAAAACGACGCATTAAGAAGACAATATGTATACTTCAAATTTTGTTGATTCTGACTAATTTCCTATTTTGTAATTATTTGCCCAGCCGAAAGGCGGAACGGGAAATAAAACTCTGTATTATTATTATTATTATTACTATGTTATTGACAAAGCTTCACGATAAGGTTAACGTCCACAGCGATTTCCTATTTCTACTCGAAAGAGTTCTACGTCCCAGTTCTTTACGAATATTCGACGGGGTAAATTATTCAGAATCGCTCATTGCTAGTCGCGGGGTCCAGCAAGGTGACCCACTGAGCCCACTTTTATTTGCATTTTTCATGATGGACCTACCAGATTATATTCGTTCTGCCGTGCCTGATGTGTGGTCTATATTGTATGCTGACGATCTCGCCTTAATTACTCTCAATAAGAACGCGGCTCAATCGGCCATCTCAGCACTTGTGAAGTATTGTGATTCTAATAGACTAACGATTAATATCGCGAAAACCAAGATTGTGAAATTTAGGAAGGGTGGTCCACGTTGTCGAGATGATGTTCTGTTTATCGGGAATATTCCTTTAGAGTTTGTTACTAGCTACAAATATCTCGGTTTTTTGCTCACTTCACGATGGTCCTTTAGAGCTCATCTACTGAAACAGTCATCGAGAGTGATAACTTCAGCTTACGCAGCTTCCAGGCTTGGTTCGCTTTCGTATGATGGAGTTGATCGTACAAATCGACTTAGAGTGGTGCGTCCTTATCGTGAATTAGAGTTCCTGGTTCTTGATACCTGTTTCGCATAGCCATCATAATAATTTTTTTTTTTTTTTTTTTTTTTTTTTTTTTTTTTAATAATATAAATTATTCAAAAATAAGACAGCTTAAAGGTTACCCTCTAATGGGTCCAAAGTGGCAATTCAAAAACTGAATGTTTAGTTCAAAGGGAGTTGATCGTACAAATCGACTTAGAGTGGTGCGTCCTTATCGTGAATTAGAGTTCCTGGTTCTTGATACCTGTTTCGCATAGCCATCGATGTGGATTTTATAATAAGGAGTGAAATCCTGGCTCTTTCTTGACGGATCAAATCGGGATATGAAAGGTTGTTGTTGCTCGCTTTAAGTGAAGATATGCGCTTAAGTATCGAGTCCGCTATCTTTCCAATACCACCAACAGTTGAGAAAATCAATGGGTGAAACGAAGCATTTTCTATTTTCGCAATCCGCTCTGTATATTTTGCCTGCTTCCGATTTTCATGGTACTTGAAGGGATCTTTCATTGTATCCAAGGAATAAGACGGCGCTAGGTTGTTGAAAACGCATACGTCCATAAAGGACCGCTCCGTCAGATTCCCGAAGAGGCCAGTACATCTTATGTCTGATCTTGCCTCTCTGTCCCGTGATGTGGCTTGAGATTCAAAAATGACTGTGTCTGGAACCGGGAGCAATACTGGTTCTGTACATACGAGTCGACAGGTTTCCTTGAGTGATCTAGCAATCTCGTTAGCGACACTGTTGTGACGAATGAAGTTGAAACAGCCTGTCTTGCATGAAAGTGCGTGTATTGTTGTTAGAGACACTCCACACGCACACTCACCCAAATAGCGGTTCGGTTTCCACTCGTATCTTATTGAAATCGCGTCGTGGAATTCTGAGGAGGATATGAACAAACCCTCAACAAACCCTGCTGTTAACCACGAGTAGGCACCTTTCATACTGGCGTTCCATAAAATTGTCTTTAAATCATTTTTAGAGTTACTAGTAATCTCCGTCACTATTCTGTTAAACTTTATTATGTTCATTTCTCTTATCTGCTTGACTACATTATGCTGAGACGTTTCTAGGGGAACTTCTGAGTGGTCTCTATCTACACTAGCCCTATACATCATGCGTGATTTCTCGTATTCATTATAGCATTCTTGAGTATAGTCGACTATACCAAGTCCTCCATATCTGCATGGTAAAGCTACTATTCTACTTGACTCATCGTCGAGGCTGTTGATTCCCAGCATTCCCGGCAAAAGATTATGAAGTATCGCATTCTTTAAAGGTATTAGAAGACAATCTGCTACTTCACATGTTCTAAGAATGTATGAAAATTTGTGTAGCAAAGCTTTGATTAGCAAAGTGTATCCGGCGAAGGCGTCTCTATCGGCAATCTGTTTTAGCTTTTCTATTTGACCTGACCAATTCGTTACTTTGTTGATTATCTCGGTTTCAACATATTGTTCGAGCCCAATCATGCTCCCAAGGTATTTGATTCCATCGCATCGAATATCTACACCATCATCCGCGAGTTCATCCAGACAATCAATATTACAGGTTTTGCCTGTCAATACAGTACATTTTGATGAATTTGTTATGAATCCAAACGCGGGTCCTATTCGGTTAAGCTCTTTCCATACCTTATTTATATCGCTTGGTTTGCCCACGCACGCTCCATCATCGGCGTACCAACAGTGTTTAGCGTTTGGAGCTACTTGTTTTAGTTTTCCAATTAGTGGCATCGAGGCTGCAGCGAATGCTGCCATGGCGAGAGGGTCTCCTTGTATGAAACCTTCTGTTGATTTTAATATTGAGTTATCCACCACCAGCATCGAAGGTTGAATGTAGGTATTGTGCAATATCGTCGACATTGCGGGACAGATGAATTTCATATTTTCCAGTGCCATTTTTCGGTTGCAGTTATTAAAGGCATTGGTTGCATCTATTAGTAAGATGCATTCATCAGACGATTGACTAAACGCATCTCGAATCGTGTGAATAGCAATCTCTGTTCCACATCTTTGGCCTGCACAAAGTAATTAAAAAAAATTATTATTATTTCGACAAACAGACGTGCAAAGCTCACAGTTGCACTGTTAAAAAAAGAAAAGAAAAAGTAAAGAAAAAAAAAGACTCACAAACAAAAGTCACAAAAGTTTATGTTTGAATGCTGAAACCGATCTTGAGTTGACAATTTTTTCACTTAATCGGTTCCACTTACTTACGATTCGGTGTCCAAATTGTACAGTTTTAGAGCGTATAACTCGGCGATGGGCTAAAGTAAAATTGTGTCCACGCAAAGCCCGACTTTTCCGAACAGTCATCAATTCTCTTAAGACGTGATTTCCCTTGTGTAAAGCTTCCCATGTTGAACACATATCTCGCCGAAACCGAAGGTCGCTTATAGAAACCATACCAAGTTTTTTTAGCCTTTCATTATAAGGTAAGGCTTTAACTGAATTTACGAGCTTTGTTGCCCGGCGCAGCACATTTTCAATTCTACTTTTCTCGTATACTGTTCTTGGGAACGAACATTGTGATGCATAGGTAAGATGACTGATCACAAATGCGTTGGCGAGTGCTCTAAATGAAACTGGACTCAACACACTAAAAGTTCTACGAATCATCCCAACCATTCGATTTGCTTTCGAGCAAGCCAACTCAGTATTCCAACTAGTCGAAAAATCATTCGCAACTACTATTCCAAGGTCGCTAAGACGAGTTACTACTTTAATGTTCTGATCCTCAAGATGATAAGTTGGATACACACTATGACTGCGTGATTGTAAACGCATACATGCACACTTTGATATATTCAGTGACAGACCATTCATATAAGCCCAGTTGGAAATGCTGTCGATATCCGATTGAACTAGCACCGTGTCCGAATCTGACCGGATAGCCTGCCAAATTTTTAGGTCGTCTGCATATAAAAGAGAGTGTGAGTTCAAAATGGAAGGAAGGTCATTAATGAAAATACAGAATAACAATGGGCCGAGGACCGAACCCTGCGGAACTCCAACATTGACCGGATAAGGATCAGAAAGAGAACCATTTACAACAACCTGATAGAATCTGTTAGATAAAAATTCTTTTATCCAGCGAATAATAAGTGGATCAATGTTTAGAGCACGCATTTTCTGAATCAAGATGTCATGTGGAACCATATCAAACGCTTTTGAAAAATCAAAAAATAATATATCAACATCAAAGCCCTTATCAACTAACGAACCCCAGCTATTCTGGGCAATCAAGAGATTAGTGATTGTTGAGCGATCCCTTCGAAATCCATGTTGATTGTTACACAATAATTTGTTCGATTCTAGAAAATCGCTTAGAATGCGGTATATTATCCTTTCCAAAACTCGACAGAATACACACGTTAGACTTATCGGGCGATAATTTTCAACTGAAGATGGATCACCTTTCTTCAAAATGGGCCTTATCCACGAAAGTTTCCAATTCATCGGGACACAACCGAAGTACAAGGAGGCGACACAAATCCAATATAGTGGTATGCCGATAACATCAGCGATATTCTTGAGAAATACCGGTGGTAAACGATCAGGACAAATAGAACCTGACGATTTAAGCCGCTTGAGCTCTAGCACCACATCATTAACAGAAAACATCTGAAGAATGTTTATATTCGATGGACAGTACGAGGCATTGGTGACGGAGTAGGATTTACGAACTCCTATGCAAAAATGTTGAGCGAAAGCATTCGCTATGTCATCATATTTAATCAATGTGCAACCATCAGTATCAACAAGTGAACCAATGTGTTTATTTTTGTTGTTGAAATTAGCATAATTGAATACGGATTTAGGATTATGAATTGACATTTGAGCAATTTTCTCTTCAAATTGACATTGTTTGAAGCGTTTAAGAAATGTGAACCGATTTCTGGCCTCTTTATACCTACAGTAATCAATACTATTATTAGAAAACAACTGGAATTTCATTTTTTTTAATTTTAAAGCATTCCTTAACTCTTTGTCAAACCAAGGTTTATGGTGTATACGATTTGCAACGGTTTTACGGGGCGAAAATCGTATGAGTAATTCCTTAAGGGTGGCTTCTAACTGATAGCATGCCTTATCAACCCCAACATAAAACGGACTGAGCCATGAAATACTTAATAGATTCTGACGCACAAGTTCGAAGTTAGTTTTAAAATAATTTAAAGAATTCTGTTGTAATCTACAAGCTGAAGGACGTGTAAAATCTGAGTAGAAATTGAGAACACAGTGATCTGACCTACCCAAAGGATCGGAGTACGTAACTTTGTGTATAATGTATTTATTCGATGTTAGACAAATATCAAGTAGCGATTGATTTTCTTGGGAAAATCGGGTAAATTTTGAAACATGTTGGGTAAGGTTTAGCGAGTTAATCATATCAAGAAATAATGATGTGGACGGACTACACACAGAAGATGTGTAGGTGTTCCAATCTACTGTCGCTAAGTTGAAATCACCAACTATAAAAAGATTTGGTTTGGAACCAAACTCTAGAATGTAATCGATCAAGCAACAAACATCTGAAGTGGGATTGCGATAGATTAAGCCTAAAGTCACTGAACCAAGGGTAGGAAGAGACACACTACCCCACAATAACTCGATTCCATCGGACGCTCGTACATCTAGCAATTTAAACACTAAACTATTATGCACATAGATAATCACTCCACCACCCTTGCAGATAGATCTGTCAACTCGATAAGATGTATAATTTTCAATCCAGATCTCAGCATCAGTAATTCTATCATGAAGCCATGTTTCAGTAATAGCAACTAATAGCGGATGCGAATTCTCAATGCGGAGTTTTAATTCGTCAATTTTTGGAAGAAGACTACGGGCGTTCGTATATAATAACAAACATTCTAAGCTTAAGGGTAGAGTCTGCTGAGACAACGATATCGGTATGTATGACTGATAATCCTCGCTACGTCGCTCAAGAGCCGACCACAATGGGGAGGAGTAATGGACAATATTTCTTAAACATTTATTATCCACATATGAAATATTTGAAATTACCAATGACTTATGAGCGGCGGAGGAAGGATTGAATGATCTACCTGTAGAGGCATCCAATGTATTTGAGTCTTCCTCCGCACAACCTGAAAATTTCGAATTGTCAAGTTTGACTCACCAGCTTCAATACGAGACTTCAAACATTGTTTAGCTTCACGTAGAAGCTTACGTTCATTCACGTCGAGATCTTTTAACAATCTTGCAGACGAACCTTGGAGACGATAAGAGTTCCTAAAGATGGTCTTAACGGCTTTTGGATCTGTCAGAATGGCTTTTAGCAGTCTAGGACGATCGTTAATTTTTCTCCCTATGCGGAATAAAGCAACTATTTTAATACTAGATACTATCTCTTCTGGGGATTGTGCCAAAACGATCGTGAGAATATTACGTACCCTAGACAAATCTTCATTTAGTCGGTTTTGGATATTGACAGAGCTTGATTCCGACACATTGGCGAAAATAATAGAACGCAAAGGATCATGCTGTTTACGCAGTTGTGAGAAAGTAGACATTTGCTGCACCGGAGAACTCGCTCTAGAGGCATTCATTGATTGAGATGATATGAAATGAGCTTCCTTAATGTGCTCGTTTACGCACTCTTTATGTAGAACCACACTGTCATTACTAGTAGCTGAGTTCTGTATATCATCATTGCCTGTGTGAGTGTTGACAGTCAGCGTTCGTTCATTTTCTGTTTGACGAACAGTATACGATTTTGAGTGACCTCTCTTCCAGATACGAACAGGAGTGAAACCCGTAACTGACGATGTAGTCTTGCTAACTGCATGTGGGTATCGATGTGCATTTGGATCGATATCTGCATTATTGAAGGATTTATTCGAAGTTATAGAATTTACCTCACCCACCACCTCAGGTAACTTATGCTGTATTTTTCGTTGTAAATTTACCTCAGATGCACTAGAGAGAATACTATTCTGTAGCATAGTTACGATTTCCTTAAGCTCTGACACCATTTTAATATTATTTTGTAATTTTTCCTCAAGAATAGTGTTCCATTCACAATTACGAGCCGCACACACACCACAACAAAATTTACCGGATTGAACTACTTTAATATCATCCGCTTTAACATTAATTTTAGACCATATGTTACAATTCACAGAGCAACATGCCACCTCTATCTCTACATATTGGTCCTTAACAGGACTTGCGAAACATTGGCTTTTAACTTGCTTCTTACACTTTTTCCCCACCATATATATCCAATTTGATATTGTCAGTTTAACTTCAGTGATGGTTTAACTTCGGATGTCGTCGATGGTTGTCGATAATTGTCAAGCGGATGGTTGTCGATGGTTGTCGTTAGTTGTCGTCGAAGGTTGTCGTTGGTTGTCGTCGAAGATTGTAGTTTGATTGTTTTACAATCTTGGTGGACAAGATTTTCCGCGAGCGAAGCGAGCGGAACTGAAATCTGGAACTGAAATCTGGAACTGAAATCTGGAACTGAAATCTGGAACTGAAATCTGGAACTGAAATCTGGAACTGAAATCTGGAACTGAAATCTGGAACTGAAATCTGGAACTGAAATCTGGAACTGAAATCTGGAACTGAAATCTGGAACTGAAATTGTAATTTGCTAGAACAGTTTTAAATTTTCTTCCAATAATATTAAATATTAAATTTAATATTATTATCTTTGTAATTATAAATTTTTTGAATATTTGTATTTTCTCTGCTTAGTAATTCTCCAATTATTAATGATTCCCAACTTTTAATCACAGTATATGAGAGATTTCCAAATAAGAATAAACTCTGATCAAAATTATATAGTATTTGTTGAATTTGTTCTATTGAGGGATACCATTTATAATTTAGTATCTTTTCATTTAACAAGCAACAAGTATTATATTTGTTCTTTCAGATATTATGTCTCCAATCATCAATGTAAAGTCTCTGTTTAAAATGGTAAAATAATTAATGATAGATATTAAAATTACGTCATGAATGATTGTAATTTTTATTTTGTCATTATCAGTATTAAAATAACTTCCATGTAAATATTTCAAATTAGGATTTTTATGAATTGAAGATGCTTGTAGGTTTTTTTGCTGTTTTTAAATTCACATTAAGAAATAAAGATCTGAAATAGGTAAGATTTCTCCATTCTTAATTGATTGTATTACTCCTAGCTTAAATTTATGATTTAGAGAGTGAGAACATAAGTCCAAGATTCTTATTATAGAACAATCAAATAAAACTGATGATCTAACTGAAGACTCGAGAAATGTCTTCATCTTCCCTTCATCATTAAACATCAGGTTTTTAATAATTGAAAGACAACGACTACTAGTTGGAATGATTTCATTTAGATTGGTGCTTGAATATGTCTTTATAGTTGTATTGATATGATTATTTCTTGAAGGTGTAACAATCAATAAAGGAGCTTGTTCATACATTTTTTGGTGAACTTCTTCTCTACGACGTCTATCATCTATACTTTCAATAACTTTTAAATTCTCATCAACTCCAGCATTTAATGAGTCTGATTCGTATATCTCCTCCTTAGTTTCTAATAATTAATTAAAATCAAGATCAAAAACTTCCCGAGGAATATATTGATTATCACTCATTAATAATCTGTATATGATAAACGTGCACAAAGGTATGATAATAATTGTTAAAATTTTAGAAGCTATTTTAAAAGAGGTGGCCTGGTTACTGATAGTTATTATTTCAAAATTGGTTTAAAAAGATATGTAGGATGGGGATGTTAAATGGTTTTTTTCTCATACTTTTTTTAAGTTTCAATTAGCTAGTGGTTTAGTAGTTTAATAGTTTGTTGTTTATCCATGAACTGAATAAGTGACATTGAGCGTTAGCCACCGAACTCCCTCGATAGTAGGTTTTGAAAATTTGTTGTTACAGGATGTTTTTTGTTCATGTGCGTTTGTTTTTTCTAATACTATCTCTAATTAATTAATGCAAACTAATTCAAAAAACACAAATATTCTTTAAAAAGAAACATAAAGATAAATTTAAAAACTTATGAATTAAGACGATCAAAAGACAAATTGTCAAACTCCAATTAAATTTTCTGTATCTCGATCTTTATGATGTTCATTCAATTTTGTATCACTTTTAAATGCAGAAATGCTTACTTTTGATTCCCTTCTAAGATTGGACATTTTTTTTAGTTTGAACAATATCTTTTTTAACAGGTTCTTCTTCAATTTCTCCATCCTCATTAATGAAGACTCGCCGACCTCTAATGTCATGTATTATTGTATTATACTCTGCAAAGTTTTGAGTCTCATCAATTTCATTGAAAACAGCCCTACATAGTAGGCGCATATCTATGAATATACGTTCTTTTAACTCTTTTGGTAATGAAGGAGAATCGAAAACTGCCATTTTTGTTTGTCCTTCATTAATACTCTTAGAATTTAATGATGCTAGCATAAAACCAAAGTATAAATTATTCTTTATCGATATATCTGCGTAATAAGACTGATCAAGTAGTTTTGCCCACTTAAAAGTGGATTTAATAGATCTTTTATTCTGTATTTCAATCTCACTCAGCCCATTATAGCCAGTAAAATACATCTCCAAATATTCTATAACCCGAACAATAGATCGCATTGATTCTCGACAGCCTAACAGTCTTAATAATCTTAATGGATCATCAAATTTAAGTGTATCTGCAGCTAATAACAACATAGATATTAAGTGCAATCCGGCCATACTCGTATGGGTAAGCAACCCATATCTTAATATACCAATTGTCGATGTTGAGCAATTCTTTGACAGTGTGTGAGTCAAACAATACCCAACGATTGATTTCGTCCCGATGGAACCTTCTTACATTGATAACTTGTAAGAATTAAGACACCCTTCAGATTGGAGTGTTATCGCCATGTCTACCTCTCTGAACTCATCAAGAAAAAGCAAACGTAATTTTTCAGTAAATGTTCTACTAAGAGACTTCAACACAACTGCTGGACTTTTCAAAACACATCTGAAAGAACATAATGCAAGCATTCCGAGGTATGCAATATATTCAGGTTGTAGTATTTTGTCATCAATATCAATATCGTATTCATCTTCAAGTTTTTTCGTCCTCATATTTCATTAATTTAGATATTATTGATTTTGGTTTTTCAATGATTGTTGGATCGATTGATTTCATTTTAATTGTTACAAATTTCATAATATACTCGAGCATAGAATTCGTCACTTCAAATCTAAAATCTGAACTCAACAAGAAAGTTATTAATTTTCTATTTAAAGATCCGGATTCTTTAAATAAGACACTGTTTAGTGTGTCTTGTAATGAGGAACCAGCGCCAGATTGATCGGATATCGCATCTCTAAATATCAATATATCATTCCTTGGCTCTCTTAAATGACATGCCATCAAACTAAGTAATTCTAATGGATCATTAAATTGGTCGTAGATAAAACTGACTGCTGTCCATGCCATGACAAATTTGAATTGTTCCGAATGACATTGATGGAATTTTAAATAATAAAGCGAACGAAGTGATTCAAAATTCCAGATTTTTGACTCTACAAGGCTATCTATAGTGATACCTTGTCTTGATAGTGTATCCAATTTATTTCTTACTCGCTGCATAGCCATGTCAATTCTGATGATTTATTTAATAGTATTTTCAATATACTGAAAAAAAAGTATGTTCAGTCTATTCAAAGGAATCAAAGCTTTCAAACTCTTGAGACATTGAAAAGTGTATTAAATGGATATAGAGTATTTGAATAATTATTCTTTCTGTTAATCAAAGTAAGAATTGGATTAAGTGATTTAGATGTTATTAAGGTTTCTAACTTTTTTCTCGGGTATTTTTTCTCTTTGAAGAAATTTATGGAACAGTAAAACCAACATTAACTCGCAACTAAAGAAGGAGGTTAGTGTGGCTATGAAAACAAATTGTGCGCAGATCTTCGCTCATTTCAGGTGAGGGTTGGCAATAGCATGTCTTCTACTAGGTTAGTTAAATCCGGAGTTCCGCAAGGTACAGTCCTTGGTCCCTTGCTTTTTATTATATTTCTCAATGATCTTCTGTTACGCATAAACAGTCCCTGCCTGGCATTCGCAGACGATGTGAAAGTGTGGTGCGATAGCATCTCAGATCCTGATGGCCGGCATCTACAACATGATCTCCAGACAATCTACGACTGGAGCAGTGCTACCGGTATGACCATAAATGTAGATAAGTGCGTTCATATGAAACTCGGCAAATGTAAATCTGATCATGAATTCTATTTAGGATGTTATAAGCTTCACAACATTTCTGTTCATAGAGACCTAGGGATTATTTTGAATAACGACCTTAAAACACGACCGAATACCGATTATATCTACGGTAAAGCCATGAAGGCCTTGTATTGTATTAAGAACACATTTAGTAAGCTGCATCCAAAATTATTTAAGCATCTCTACTGTGCGTTAGTCCGTCCGCATGTGGAATACTGCATCGCATCAACTTTTCCATCCACCAAGGCTGAGATGAAAAAGACCGAGTCGATTCTACGTAGAGGAACCAAACTTTGCATTACATCTCTTTATTCTTACAATGAGCGCCTAGCTTGCTTAAAAATGCCTTCAACGGCCCAGAGGCTACTATATTTAGATCTTGTAGCGATGTGGCATTTGGTTCGTGGAAAAGAGGGGTTCCCATCCAATTCGATAAAATTGAGAAATTCGCGTCGCAGAGGTCACTCCCTTACGTTATTTAAATTCCCCCATGGCAAAATAAGGAGTGTGAGTAGGCTTTCACACCACGCATTGAATGTTTGGAATTCGCTGCCTGAAGACGTCGACAATGCTACTAGCAATAGACACTTCAAGAAGATGCTGCTGAAGTGGATTGTGAACTCTAATTTGGATTCGTGGATGTATTTTAATTGATATTTTAAAATGTAATTTGTGAACAGTTGAAACAGCCATTTGCGGCTAGTAACTTGTACACTATAATAATATAGAGATACAATAGCTCTTTATCATATAATTAGTAGGAGTTAAAAAGAAGAAGAAGAAAGTTGGTTTTAAAGTTGGTTCATGGTTTTTGTTTTCGCGAACAAATTTTTATAATAATTATTATTATAAAATAACAAAAGTTTGAGATAAGAAAAAAAGTTTGAGATTGAACCGAGGCCAACAACAACAAAAGGCTTTATGCGAACATCTGAAAACATAACATATAAATATCAGTACATTCTCCCAACGATATAATCAGACAAATAGTTCGGTGATCGACGCATACGTGTCGATCGTCGAAATTCCATTGACGGGATCTGCTGTAGATCTACTTGTTGCTCTTGACAATCGTGAACTTTATTCAGATCATAATTCTCATTAGGTGTATGCGACGCTGAGCTTGTAGCACTGTTATTTGAATCCACCTCTGTTTGTAAATTGTGGATATCCGGAGTAAACATTGCAGGGGGTGAATCGTCCATCTGGCAATTTTGAGATATGTTGGATTCTTCGAATACATTTTGATTACAGTTATTGGGAGCTAGATATTGAGTTGAAGTGTGAGTCTCTTTTTTATTAGGGTATCGAACTAGAACGTAGTTCTTTTTGACATGAATAAGCTCTGCGCGATCTACAAGTGGATCGTTTAAACTATCTTGATACCCATTAACTACTTACATTCCAGATTATTCCTGTCAGTTCCAGATTATTCCTGTCAGTTCCAGATTATTCCTGTCAGTTCCAGATTATTCCTGTCAGTTCCAGATTATTCCTGTCAGTTCCAGATTATTCCTGTCAGTTCCAGATTATTCCTGTCAGTTCCAGATTATTCCTGTCAGTTCCAGATTATTCCTGTCAGTTCCAGATTATTCCTGTCAGTTCCAGATTATTCCTGTCAGTTCCGCTCGCTACGCTCGCGGATTGAGCTCAATCTATCGATAAAAGGTCATGCCTAAAAAAGCGCGATCTCAGATCCCTGTTCCTGATCAACAATCTTCCACATCTAAATGCAATGATGGTTATACCAGCTTTGAAGTTGGATGCGATTCCAAAGATTGCGATGTATGGACACTTGTTCGTGTTAAAATATCCGACCACTCAGTGTATAAACTTAAACATTTCACTTGCGGTTTTTGTACATCAGTACGACTACTACAGTTATCCTGCTCATCTACTCCTGTATCACACACTACCACTCAGACCAATGCTGTTTTAGATGTTTCCCTCGCATCAACACCTGACTTCGCATCATATAATCCCATTATTGAACCTACTCTCTCACACACTCCTCGTTCAACTACGTACCAAACTTCCATTAATCTTTCTCATTCTAACAATGCTAACGGCAAAGCTTTTCATCTCGTACCTCCTCTTTCCTATTCCTCCCCCAATCTAAATAAATCTCAAACTTCTTTATTCTCCTCACGAACTCCTTACTCGACCCCCCTGTATCACCTCTCAATAATTTACACCCTTCCATCAAAATCATTTCCAGTAACATTTCCGATCAACTAATTCAACACTCCATTCCTGTCACTCATGCCCCAACCTATTTTAATTCTCCTTACTCTACCTCCCACGTAACACTTCCCAATAAGTTACATCCTTCATTTAAAATCATATCCAGCCACATCTCTGATCAACCGATTCAACACCCCGCTCCTGTCACACTTGCTCCAACCAATATTAATTCTTTATCAAGCACCCCTGTCATTTCCACTTCTATCTGCTCATCTACCTCGACTCCAACCAGCTCTGTCCGTCCACCACTTCCACGAAATCGTTTTCCTTCGCGCGATCGCTGTATAATCATATCAAACTTAAAGCTTTCCGAATCTGCTTCTCCACAATCTCGCCTCGATGATGATGTATCTGCTTTCAGGTCTATCCTAGCAACCATTCTTCCTGATGATAACCCATCACTCTTCAATAATATCGCTCCTGTATCCTTTATTCGTTTAAACAAATCCACTAAATCAAATCATCTCAGTCCTCCACTCTTAAAAATCGTTTTCCGACATAGTTCACATGCCTCTTCGGTACTCTCCCAACGTTTTAAACTTCTTACCACTTCATCTACTTGCCGTATCTTTCCTGACCGCTCCCCTTCTGATATTGCCCAGCTCAATTTAGCTCGCATTGAAAAACATCGACGTGAAACAAACGGCGAGTCATCCTTATCTATACGTAAAATCAACGGAAATTTTCACGTTCTTCACACAAGGCCAAAAATTCGATGGCGTCCCATCTCTCCCCCTTGTCTACTTCGCTAGTCGATCTCGCTCCTAAGCATACTTTTCGTCTTAGTCTATTCAATACTCGCTCCATTCTTCATAAAGCTGATATGCTTCTCGATATCTTCGATCAATTATCTATCGATATTCTCTGCATTACCGAATCCTGGCACACTGACTCCAACGATCTTGCTATTCGTCGTCTATGTCGCTCTGGTTGTTCTCTAGTTGAATCAGCTCGTCAAATTACATCTCATACATCTACTGCGTCTAACCATGGCGGTATTGTTGCCATTGCTCGTCACCCAATGTCTTTACGTAAAATCAACGTTAACATCCGTTACACCTCGTTCGAATTACTCATATGCAGATTATCAACGCCTTTCCCTCTGGAACTTGTGATTGTATACCGTCCAGGTTCAGTTGCCCCATCACGTATCTTCTTTAACGACCTTGCAGATCTAATGTCTCACTGTTCATTGTCTTATACTCCTTCTTTTGTTCTCGGTGACTTTAACATTCGTCTTGATCGCCCGTCTGACTCTGACTCTATCACTTTAACTAATCTTTTTTCTGATTTTAACTATAAATTACTTTCAACAAGCCCAACTCATATTCTCGGCGGTGCTCTCGACATCATTGCTGTTCCTAACTGCTTCAATGACTATACCTCTTTGTCAATTACTGATCCTGGTTTGTCCGATCATTTCCTTGTCACTCTTACTCTTACTCGTCCCCATCCTCCTTCTCCGCCTTTACCATTATCTACACCAAGTCGACCCTGGAAGCTTCTCGATATCCCTATTCTCTGCACATCCTTACTCAATTCTTCACTCTTTTCACTTCCTCTTAACTATCTCTCTCCCGATGATCTCTGCATTCTGTTTGATTCTGAACTTACGTCGATCCTCAATAACCTTCTACCTAGTCGACTTCGACGTTCCCAGCGCTTGCGCCATGCTCCCTGGTTCGATTCTGACTGTAGTCTTTCTAAGCGTCGACTCCGTCACTCTTTTCGTATGTATAAACGCTTTCCCAAACTTTCACCCAACTCACTCCCTCCAAATCTTCATGATTCCTACTTTTCTCAACGCCGTTCACATCTCATTCTTATACGTACTAAACGTACTCTCTTTTGGCGAAATCAACTCGAGTCATCTTCCAACTCGAAATCTCATTGGAAAATCTTAAACTCAATTCTTTCACGATCATCTACCCCTTGTAATATAAATCCTGATGAATTTTCTTCTTATCTACAAACTAAGCTATCTAATTTACTTTCCCTACTACCCATAGCCCCCTTGTACCCAATCTTATCTTTAAATACTTCCCTCCCAGAACTATTCCACCTTCTTCCCGTTTCGTCTGATGAAGTTTCTTCGGTTCTGCTGTCATTACCTAATAAAACCTCTCCTTCTGACCCAATTCCCACTCACTTACTTAAAAATATCTGCACTTTTATCTTACCCTTCCTAACCACATTGTTCAACTCGTCCATCCGTAGCTGTACATTTCCTTCCATCTGGAAATGCGCCACTGTTCGTCCTATCATCAAAAAGCAATCTCTCGACTCTTCACTACCATCTTCGTACCGTCCAATCTCACTTCTCCCAACCCTCTCTAAACTCCTTGAGCGTCTCGTTCTTAAGCAAGTTAATACATATCTCTATTCCTCTAACTTATTTCCTCCCTTCCAAGCCGCTTTTCGCTCTAATTACTCTACCGAAATTGCATGTCTTAAAGTTTATAACGACTTACTCATATCGCGCGATCATAAATTATGTAGTGTCATAGTTTCTCTTGATCTATCGTCTGCTTTTGACATCGTCGATCACTCGATTCTTCTCCATCGCCTTCGTCATGATTATGGCTTCTCTTTACCCACTGTATCATGGTTTTCTTCATATCTATCAAACCGTACATTTCGCGTATATTCTAACTCTTCTCTCTCCCATCCTTCGTCCATTCCGTCCGGTGTTCCACAAGGCTCCGTATTAGGCCCTATACTTTTCTCTCTTCTTCTTGGTGATTTGTCTTCGATTTCTCATAAATTTAACTTCCATGTTATGCAATATGCTGATGACATTCTCATCTATGCTCATGCACCTGTTTATCGTATTCGCGATCTTAGTGTTTCTGCTTCCGACTGTCTTGTCTCAATTTCCAATCATCTTTCTTCCCTTCGCCTTTCTCTGAATCCTGATAAATCCAAAATTATGTGGATCCTACCTCGACGCATCGGCTTCGAACCTCCCTCCGTATCATTAAATTCCACAATTCTTCCTATCGTTGATAATCTCGTTTTCCTAGGCTTCCATTTTGACAACCGACTTTCACTTAAACCTTTCGTTAGAGATAAAGTACGCTCATCTACCTTGATACTCCGCAACCTCCGTCAAGTTCGTAGATTGATCGATTTTCCTTCTTGTATGACTCTCATATCATCTCTCCTTTTTTCTAGACTCGATTATTGTCTTAGTCTATTTTCCAACTCACCTAAATCCACTCTTCTTCCCCTACAACGCATCGTCAACGCAGCTGTCCGAATTCTCCTCCGTCTTCGTCGTTTTGATCACACATCCTACCATCTTGCTTCTCTCGATTTGCCTACAATTTATTGTCGTGTTCAAATTCGTCTTCTTATCGTTGCTTTCCGCCTTGTAACTTTTCATACCCCTTCATTTCTCAACCTTCCTTTTCTTGATAATTCCCGTCCTGTTTACTGTTCCTTGCGTTCCTGTAATTCCCTTCTTTTACATGTCCCAAACTACTCTACCTCCTTTGGACTCCGCTCCTTCCTGGTGGCTGCTCCTCTATCGTGGAATCATCTGCCCATTCATATACGCCAATCAACTTCCCTGCAGTGCTTCAAACGACAAATCCGATCCCATCTGAACAATTTAACTGCTTGACTTTCTCATTTTTGTTTGTGGACTTGTAAGCGTACAGCTTGTACGCATTTGCCACATTAAATAAATTTGTATTATTATTATTTAGTTCGCTATCAAACCACGGAGGTTTATCAGACCTCTTACGCTTGGAAAATACACGCATGGGAGCAAATTCGTCTAGGACTTGAATTACCCCACTTTTGATAGACTGCCACATGCTCTCCACATCACCATCATTACTTACAAAAGAAATCCTTTTAGCATATTCAATTATCTCATTATCTGGGATAACTTTCCGTACTCGCTTCTCAACAATCTCTACACTGTCTGATCCGGTCGAATTAGTAGGAATCAGAAACTTGACCACCACATGATCGCTTGAACTAATTGGGGGTTCTTTGTCAATTGAAGAAATATCATATTCAAGTCTAGTAAACAGCAGGTCAATCTTCGAGGATGATTCTGCGGAGAAACGAGTATCAAAATGAACATGTTGAATAAGCAACATTTCATCATACAATAAATTACATAACGACATAGTATATTTATCATAAGTTGCAATACTGGAGAGGGCGGAATTGTATGAATGCATGTTAAAATCACCAAAGATAAAAAATTTATGGCACTTGGGTATATTCTTAAGGAAATCAATAAGAGCGAACGATATTGCGCCCGGAGCACGATATACTATACATAAAGTTATAATAGCACCTTCAGATTGCGTAATACTCAACTGTAGAGCCTCGGCAGAGCATGAATCATCAATGAATTTTACGGCTGAACTAACAATCAAACTCACATGCACATAGAAGGCAACTCCACCACCGCGTCCATGGGCTCGATCAGATCTATAAAGAGCGAATTCAGGTATGTGAACCATATCATCAGATATGTCAGGATGAAACCAACTTTCACAAACTCCAAAGACATTGACATCATGACAACGTATCCAATACCTAATCTTATCCAACTTATTAACTGCGCTACGTGCATTTGTAAATGCAATTTTCATGGAAGACGAAACATCTCGACATGGACTAGCTGTTGCTAGTACGGTAATCAAAGATCCACACATGCTAGAGGATACCGATCTATCTACAGTTCTAATGGTTTCCAACGGACAAATGGCTTTCGACGAACAACTCGAAAATTTCTAATGCATAGATCTTTCTCGCCTAATAGTAAACGCTTGTGAAGCTCGTTCCTCGCATTTTTCAGTTTTGAACGATCGTCAAAAGATAGATCTCTCAAAATACGTATTGAGTTTTTTTCGAGACGATGAGCCCGACTAAATATATAATTTGCATGAGTTGACGAATCTAACACAACCTTTAACAATCGCGGTATGTTTGAACTGTTTGTTCGCCTTCCCAGCCGGAACAAACTTCTAACCACAATCTCCTTAGCTATATCTTTATCGTTAGCATGGAATATTTTATTCAGAACTCCTCTTATCGCACTAACATCATCGTTTACTCGCTCCTGTGACACAGAAGAATTTGATTCAGATAGATTGGCGAAAAGAATGCACCTGTCCCTTGAAGCGCTTCGATTTTTCTTATACACTCTGTGAGAACTTTTGAACTTAGAAGACACAGAACTGGGTAACTCGTCCTGTGAAAGATTATCAGTAGGTTCATTGAGCTTAAGTGAATTCTCATGTACACGCACTGAGCTTGCCGTGATGCTGTTTTCAATCAACCGTTCTTCCAATGCCGATTTTGTTTTTCGCAATATACGAACGTTGTTTCTAGGACTTACCGTTCTATCACAGGTTACATTTGAAGATGCGATACCAGATTCAAGTTCAACGGGTAAGTTAGTTATTTCCTTGAAATGCTGCGATTCGTGAACGGAATCATCCACATCAAATTCACATACTTCCATAGTGTGTTCATCACCGTGAACACCAACATGTGATATATTTGCCTGTCCACTAACGCATCCCATTTGCATGAACCTAGACGCACAGCAAAATCCACATATATATTTCTTGATAGTGTAGCTGTTACGCAACGAAGTTAACAGAGAAACTGTCGTCCAAACACTGCAGCCGGGAACATCACAAGCCACCTGCAGACTACCGTATTCCTCTTCGCTACCAGTGATATGTGATGCATCATGTTTGCTATCAGCCTTAGTCCGCCCATTCCTATAAGTATCGTTTTTATTTTGACCTTTTTTTACCATTTGTGAAGAAAAATCACAAATATGATATGCGCACTAGTCAGAGCCCTTGTATCTCGGGATGACTGCTGGAAAGTCGATTGTGTGTTTAAGATTTGTAAGTAGTTCTTTTAGTAAGTAATTCTTTTCAATTTTGTAGATTCGCTGTATAGAGCTTACCAACTGTGTTGTAAGTAACTTTAATTGTGTGTATTTTTTGTAAGTAGTTAATGAATCGTCGGAAATTGTGTGTTTAAGGTTGTATGTTATTTTATTGTAATTTGCTAGAACAGTTATAAATTTTCTATAAAAGTGAGGTTTCAATTCGTTGCAGCTAGGACAACCTTTGATGACTTTTCTAACATCTTCAGTAGAATACGGAAAATTTCGATGACGTACATAGTGCCACATCCTTGTTACCCCAGGGTGACACAAATGATCATGCATCCTTTCGAGTTCTTTTAAATCACTCGTGACTGATCCTAAAGCAATTCAAGACATAGCGTCAGCTACCTGATTTTCTTTGCCACATCGATATGACACGTCGAACTGATATTCGGACAATTCTATTCTCCAACGAGTGATTTTGTCATTTTTGATCTTACTGTAATGTTTATTTGAGAACAAAAATTCCACGGATTGTTGATCCGTCAAAACGGTGAAATGTCTACAGGATAAATAGTGACGCCAGTATCTTATAGATTCTACTATGGCTAGTGCCTCTTTCTCAACAGCTGCATATTTCATTGCGTTCTTATCCAGAGTACGTGAGAAGAATGCGACTGGTTTAAAATTTTGAGACAAAGTAGCACCGATCGCAAAGGCCGATGCGTCTGTCTCGACCACGAATGGGACTGAGAAATATACTTTAGACAATGTAGTTGATGCAAGGCTGTGTTTCAGACTTGCAAATGATTCTTTTGCATGAAGAGACAGCGGAAAAGATACAATTTGTGCTAAAGGTCGAACGACATTTGAAAAATTCTTTATCCGTCGAGAATAGTGTACGAAAATTCCTATAATACGTTTAAGTTCGACTAATGATTTTGGCTCAGGCATTTCCAATAAGGGTTTGACACGATCAGGGTCAGGTGAAATGCAACCGTTATCTATCTGGTAGCCAAGAAAACATACCTTAGAGACTCCGAAAATACATTTTGACGTATTTAAAGTGATATTATATTTCTTAGCAACTTCTAAGAAGCGATCAAGATTCCTTTGGTGAAGTTCCTTTGTTTCACCGCCGATAATAACATCATCCAAATAAGCGTACGTAGATTCAAGATCCTCTTCCTCGATTAACTTAGCGATGATACGTTGGAAAGCCGCCACTGCATTTGTCAATCCGAACGGTAGGCGTTTAAATTGGTACAAACGACCATTAGCTTCAAATGCAGTGTAATGCCTCTCATTCTCCTGAATGGGAACCTGATGATAAGCATTCTTTAGGTCTAATCGACTGAAACTTTTGAATGGAGATAGCTTATCAATAAATTCGTCAATCCTGGGAAGAGGGAAGCCGTCAAGATGAGTGAATCGATTCACCGTCAAACTGTAATCTATTACCATTCGCACTTCGCGACCAGGATTTTTAAGCAGGACAACTTGTGCACGCCACGGAGACGTGCTATTCTCAATGATACTGGAATCTATTAGGCGTTTTACCTCGGCTGCGATAAAACAGTTATCTACTGGAGTTCTTCGACGAGATGGAATTGCAACAGGTTTTACCGCTTTGCCTAGGAATTGAAATAGAGACGGGGCTTCAACTTTCATTTCCCCAACACCTGCAACAACGACCAAAGGACGTTCTACTCCGTTGAATTCTATGATCACCGTCGAGTGTTGACGAAGAAAGGGTACACCGAGGATCACATCTGTTACTAGGGTGGGGAGAATGAAGAATTTTACATTTCGATAGAAACGATTGTTTAAAACAACATCGGCGAATGTACAATGTCTTAACTCACAGGAAAATTCAGATGCAGCGAGAGAAACTTGTAAATTTGTGGATTTTCTCACAAGCTTGCACTTTGTAGCGACATCACATCTGACAATATTAAATGAACTTCCAGAATCGATCATCCCGCTTACTGAAATATTATTCAAACTTATAGTGGGCTGGATTAAGTTTAATGATGACGCGTTTGTTGTGCTTATTGAATATAAAGACGCAGACGTACCAGAATTTCTTGAACGGCACATGTTAGAAAAGTGTCATTTCTTGCTGCACTTATGACAGGTAGCGTTGCGAGCAGGACAGTTACTCCGCACGTGGCGGTTTCGACCGCAAAAGTAGCATGGCTCTTGACTTTTGATTGCGGAACATTCTTGTTGAGTTTCCGAATCATCTCTGGGTAAATTTGTCAACTGCGGTGGATTAGCATAGTTAATCATAGATTCCATATTTTCAGATTGAGTGATATCCTGTGAAGATAACCGGAATTCCGATGCTTCAGCCTGTGCCAACTCGATTGATCGAGCGATCCGATAAGCACTCTCATTGTTAAGATCGACGGTTTCAAGTAGATGTTCTCTGATCGATGTGGAAATAATTCCAGCCACAAAAGTATCCAACAACAAATAATCTTGATTTTCTCGTGAAGTTACATCTTTGAACTTGATTTGACGGGCAACGGATTCTGTCGTTTGAATGAACTTGTCGATTGTCTGGTTTTCGGCTTGCTTCAAATTATGCGGCTGATGTCTTGCGTATACATCTCCCCTGTCCTTTATAAAACTTCTATTTAACGTATCGATCGCGATATCATAATCATCGACTCCTTCGATGATATCATAAAGGATTGGAGAGATGTGGTTGATCAGAAGGTCAAGCTTTTGTTGGTTTGTGACATCTTCAATAACTCGTACAAACGCATTGAATCTTTGTAGCCAATGACGCCAAACCTTTGCCGAATCAATCCCATCGGTTAAAGCATCTAGGATCGCTGGTTTGAGTAGCTTGTCCGTTCACAATGTTCGCATAAATTGAACCGAGGCGAACAACAACAAAAGGCTTTATGCGAACATCTGAAAACATAACATATAAATATCAGTACAGAGATAAAATAGGATACATTTGAGATATAATATATACAATAAAATAACATACAAAAAAGATCTAAAATACATACAAAAGAGTATCGCAACAAGATTATATCTGATAAATACACTTAAATACGCAATCGTCTGTGAACCCAATCTCGATCAGAATGGTTCGTTAGAAGCCATCTAATCATAACCTCTGCTGCACCTGCAATGGACCTGCCGCTGTTTGCAAAGGGTGCAAATACGTTAAGGCTGACAGAAAATGCGTCAACTGCAGAGCAGATGGGTGCAAAAACAGGCATCATTTATCAGGGGACCAATGCCGCGGCGTCAAAGCAGTCCGGCCATGTACCAACTGCTCAGCCAGCCAATTCAAAAATGGCCCTACTAATCAAGCTACACTCGTGGCGCAGGACCACGGTCGCAACGAGACCTTATAACATGATTCAATGGCTCAGAACCCTGACACTCTAACCAAAAGGTATTTTAATCACCAAGAAGCATTTGAGGAAGTGATACACTGTATAACGAATTCATTCGACCTGCCCGGCTGCAACGCTAGCGAAGAATGCCTAGATATGATAGTGGCATGCTTCAAAGACTTCAACAGCAACAAGCCAGACTACGCTCCCTTGCAACAGGTGACGGTCATGTGTCAACTCATCCTACAGAGAATTGCAACTAGAAAAATAAGCCTCGTTAGAAAATCATTGGAGAGGAGAATCAAACTGTGGAAGATGAATCGACGTGAAGAGCTGATGAATGAAGCACGATACATTCAGGCTAGGAAATTGGCCTCGCTAGATACTATTAAAAACCAAAAGAATATTGATGCCATTAAAAGAATCATAAGTTTCGTGAAAAATGGGCGAATCGCAACAGCATCAAGATATCTAGTCGGACCGCCCGGCGGTATTCTTTCTATTGACTCGATGCTCAAAGAGAGATCCGTAAGAAATATTCTCCACAAGCTGCATCCAAGCGCTGCACCAGCAGATCCTGCATACGTATTCAAGAATACCCTGCATGGCGCCAAGGAACATCATGACGTAAGATTCTATTCCCTCCAACCCCAAGATATAGCAGCAACATCGAGACAAATGAGCGGATCGGCAGGTCCTTCCGGAGTTGGCATGAAGGCCTGGCACAAGTTCTTAACAGCACATGGGAAGGCATCTGAAGAATTAACCAAATCAATATGCGACTTCACAATCAAAATCGTAACTGAAGAAGTCGACCCTCGCAAATTGAGAGCATACACAGCATGTCGTCTGATTCCGTTAGATAAGTGGCCTGGAGTCAGACCGATTGCCATAGGTGAAGCCCTTCGGAGAATAATTGGACGCGTAATTCTCATACAGATCTCCGGCGATCTACTCTCAGTGTGCGGGAACACTCAATTGTGCAGCGGTCAGAAATGCGGACAGAAATTGCTGTGCACTCGATCCGAAAAGCATTCGTGCAGCGTGATGAAATGAATATCCTCTTGGTCGATGCTAGAAACGCATTTAATAACATAAACAGAAAGTTAGCGCTGGCAAACATAAAATATACATGCCCCCCAATGGAGAAAATCTTACTGAACACCTACGGAAAACCCAACGAACTATTAGTTGGTGGAGAAACGCTAAGATCCGATGAGGGATTCACCCAGGGTGACCCCCTATCAATGGCCGCCTTTGCCTTAGCCACCCTGCCACTAATTACGAGACTACATAACGTTTCGAAGGGGACAATCCAAAAATGGTACGCGGACGACTGTGCCTGTGTAGGAACGATAAGTGATCTCGAAGCGACATGAAAAGAGATAATTCGAATTGTCCTAAATTCGACTTTCATATCAACCCTTCCAAATGCGTACTCCTTATCAAAAACAAATCGAGACTGGATGAAATTTCTGCGACGAAACTGAAGGACATCACAATCAAATCAGATGGTGTGAATTATTTGGGAAGCTTCATTGGATCAAAGGAATACATGAAGATAAAATGCGAAGAGGCGATCTTGATGAAATGCAATGAACACTCACAACTTCATGAAATTTCAAATCACGAAGCATTTGCGTCATACTTACTCTTGGTCAAATCGCTACAACATAAGCTCACATATATAAAACGAACTTGTGAGACACAAGACTCCTGGTATGAGCCTCTACGCGAGCTACTTTTCAACCTCGCACTGCCTGATATGATGCATTATCAAGTTGGAAGTGAACATATTGAAAAAATAATCTCGATGCCAAGAAAACATGAAGGACTGAACATAATAAACCCTTGTCAAGGTGCTGCACAAGAATACAATTATTTACTCAGTTCGCGAGCCTGCAATGCAGGAAATCGAAGGTATGGAAGCCCCAAAAATGCAGGATCGCATACGTCAGGAAATTAAAGCCGATAAACAAAACATGATCCAACAGGTAAGAGATGATTTGAAATCCGCCTCCGACGAACTTTTGACGATCATCGAAAACGCAAGTATGATCGGCTCTTCAGCTTGGCTTGACCCAAGAAACTTAGACAATAAATTATTTCTGAACACGAACGAATTCAGAGATGACCTTGCCAACGGATACAACTGGAAAAATCAATCCGAACCCTCTAAATGCAATTGTGGTCAAGATTTCGATATTCCACACGCACTTTTGTGCAAATCAGCAGGCCATTCTTTTATACGACACAATGCAGTGACAATTGAGATGGGGAACATGCTACGGGAAACATGTCATGATGTTCAATTAGAACCACAACTTACGCCGAATCCCGCTAATGTCATCTTAGAAAAGTCAACGACCACAAGAGATAGAGATGCACGCTCGGATATCAAATGTACAGGATTGTTTGGACATATTACGGACCGGTCCAACATGGACGTATGCATATACAATACTTTGGCTCCGTCTTATGCTCACGATCGTATGTCAGATCCATTCCAATACCATAAATCGAGGAAAATCAACAAATACGCTGAAAGAATCACTAAAGTAGAAAACGGGTCCTTTCATCCAATAATAATCTCTACAGCTGGTGGCATTGGGAAAGCAGCCGACATTGTATTTAGAAATATCGCAACCATAATGTCACTTAAAAGAAAGACATCGTATTCAGATTGCATAGCTAAAATTTGTTGCAAAATATCAACTACGATCGCTAAGTATGTATCAATGACACTGCGAGCTAAAAGAAGAACCTCCGAAGAAAAGATCAACAGACCGGCGATAACACAACGAATGCTGACAATCATCAGTTCCTTCGCTAGGATGTTGATAAAGTGTGATTTGTAATGATAATTTGTAACTGTGAAGAAACCATAAACAGTATGTATATTTGAAATGGGTTGAATTCCCGCTGTATGTTATGTTTTGTAATAAATATTGTATTATTTAAAATAATATTGATAATAATTATTAATTTTTATTACCGAGACATATAAATATAATAAATAATTATTTGTATTTATGAGATTATTATTTATGATAATAAATAATAATAAATATTATTTATGATAATAAATAATGATAATTATTTATTTTTGACATTAAATTATTTGTATTTAAGAGTAGCCGTAAATTTCAATTAAAAAACCAGCCATCAATTAATTATCATTTGTTTAAATTCAAAGTTAGTTATTATATTTTATATTATATGGTATGCATGAATGCTCATGCAAAAATATGTTTCTTGTAAATTTAAATATGTCATCTTTACGATATAAATTAATAGTAGTTTTAGTTTATGTTAATTTAATGTTAATATCTAGATATATACTTTCTATATCATTAATATTGGTTTTATTAAGAATGAGAGGCTACCTGTATAAATTTGTTCGCTTATTGAATTTATTATAACCCAACAATTTGAACGAATAAGGTTTACTAAGAATGAGGCTACAAATGAGGCTATTATATCTTATTTCACTCCAACGTCCGGGCTATCTGTCTAATCTATTTGATTCTGAACTATCTTCTATACTCCACAATTTTCTTGTTTTTTAAATTGTCCCGACATCTCTTCACGCGTTACTATTTGCTCATCCCCTCACCTTTCATATCCGTAACTTCAACTCGTACACCTACCTAAAACTCTTTTCGTATGATTCTTCACAACTTTCTGCTCTAATCGTAAGATCTAATTATACCGGCATCCTTGCTATTCCAAAATACTTTACAACTTGGGACTTTGTTCATACAATGTAAGTACTCTACGAGCATATAATTCTATTCCTGAAATCATCCGACCTTCTCACTCTCTTCGTATTATTAATATTGTTGATATATTAATTTGAGATTATTATTTATTTATTTTTAAATTATTATATTATTTCAATAAATTTACATTTGAAGTACCCGCAAATGGGAATCAACATATTTCGAATTCACAATATGTTTAAAAAAAGAATGATCATCGTGCGATTTACAACTCAATGTCTATGACCGAATGTACCGGTGCATTGAGTTTGGAACGCGGTGCTCGGAAACATTGTGATATTGACCTTGCGAGCGCAATTGCAATATTCGTACGGAGTCACGTTATTACGCTGGAAAATTCAGACTTGTGTTTTTCGCTGATCTTTGTCGCTAACACACATAGAGTTGCGTTTGCTGCTCTGCCTGCACCACCCGTCAATGCAAACACTAATGGGCAGAAGGTACTGTGATCAACCTCACGTATCCTTTCCTCGTACTTGTATCGCTTTCGTTGCTCATGATACTCGAAGCAAGCAGCCAACGATCGCGATATATAGGACGTCAAAAAACGTACACTCCATCCTACCACCGAATAATCCACTGCACACAATATCAGGACATGCGTCTGGTCTTCGAGTTGTCGCATCATTGTCGAAACTTATTGTATCAGGAATACCAGATTTCATCAGAGGAAATTCTTCATTAGCACGTGTTTGACCCCACTACTGTGAAGATAATCTTATCAAAGTTAAGATCAAACCTGTGAGGATAATATCGTGCCACAATCAGAAAAAAAATTTCTGCTCACAGATGCAATAAATATGGTATGCATGAATGCTCATGCAAAAATATGTTTCTTGTAAATTTAAATATGTCATCTTTACGATATAAAAGTAGTTTTATATTTTAATGTTAATTTAATGTTCATATCTAGAGATATACCTTCTTTATCATTAATATTGGCTTTATTAAGAATGAAGCTACCTGGGTAAATTTGTTCGCTTAAGAGTATAAATTTACTCTTTATATTATTGTGTTGATTTATATATTTTACCATTTTCTGTTTTATGATATTTTTATAGTAACCTAGTTTAAAATATGTATTTATTAAATTATTTAAATGATTTTGAAGAAAGCCAATATCATTACATATTGTTGCAATTCTTAAAATTTCATTATTTAATGTATTATATTTTATATTATATGGTATGCATGAATGCCCATGCCAAAATATGTTTATTGTAAGTTTAAATATGTCATATTTACCATATAAATTAATATTAGTTTTAGTTAATGTTAATTTAATGTTCATATCTAGATATACACTTTCTTTATCATCAATATTGGTTTTGTTAAGAATAAGGCTTTCTGGATAAATTTGTTCATTTATTGAATTTATTATAACTTCAAGTTAATAATTACTTGAATCATTTGAGGTAATATAAAGTAATATAATAAAGAATGCATAAATCACACATATAAATTATTAAACGATACAGAATAAATTAAACATTTAGTTAAAAAAATTAATAAAAATAAAATGTTAATAAATTAGCCTTCCAAATTTAGAATAAGTACATTTACAAATGATCGGTGATAGCATTTAAAAGAACATTTGCGTTCTCAACAAATAAAAGAAAATATTTTTTAGTAAATATTTTAATCTGTAATTTTAAATCTAGATTTACTAACAAAATAAATTTAAGTCAAAATAAATTTGTATGAAACACTTTACATTAGAACTGCGTTTATTTTAGATGCTTAAAGTAGAGCTGTGCTGTGCAATTATCACCTGCTTAGTTATTCGAACAGCGTCTTTTTCACATGAAGTGTGTGATCTGAGCAATATAGGGTTAAGAGATATATACGAATTTGGGAAATATGTTAATTCCACTATAAGTACACAAATAATGCATCAAATATACAATCTTCAGTATTTACAAGACATTCAATTAATTGCTGAACGTGTAAAAAATAACCACTCTTTGGAATGCCAAGAGGTGTAAGTAATATTTAATGATCTAATATATAAGTATATATTTTTATGGTTGTGGCACGACATTATCCTCACAGGTATTGTTCTATTCTTGATACAGCATTACGCTACTGATTAGCATGGGTGGCTCTCATCAGCCGCTGACCCTTACCTACATTTCGCGTTTAGACCCTTATTTCGTACACTGGTGCTGATCGGATTCGAACTCAGTCGTCAGTATCGCAATTCAACGCTACATCCTATCTGGCTGCTCCAGTGGTGTAGATATACATTTCTGTATATTACTTTTGGTAGGGGATCGTATTTTAATAATCTATTAGAAATTTGCCAAAAGTAATATACATAAATGTATATCTACACCACGAGCAGCCAGCCTAGTGGATGTAGCGTTGAATCGCGATACACATGTTCTTAGTTCAAATCCGATCAGCATCAATGTACGGAGAAAGCAGATAATAAGGGTCGAAAGGTGAAATGTAGGTCAATGTCAGCAGCTGATGAGAGCCACCCATGCTGATTAGTAGCGTCTTACTGTATCAAAAATAAGATCAATACCTGTGAGGTTAATATCGTGCCAAAATCAGCAAAATTTGAGCTCACAGATGCAATTAAGTTAAATATTCTGTTTTGTAAAACAGAGCATAGAAAATTATAATATATATAAAATCTTTTAAAGATAAGTTGTTAATTACAAATATTTCTTTTTTGAAACCTTTTTAGATAATTTGAATTTGAATGAGGAATGTGACGGTTATTAGAAGAAAGATGGTAAAAACCATCAATGAGATGGTTTTTGCCATCTTTCTTCTAATTTAAATCTTTTTAGATAATATTCAAATGAAATCTTTTATTTTTTATAATAAAGTTTTTTGTTAATAGAAATCTAAATAACAATTTCCTCCATCAATTACACTATCTTACGGAGATGCTGAGTGAAGTCCAGTATTTGTATGAAACGTTGTAGACTGTTATTATATTTTCGCGATTCTGATTTAAAGGCGATTAGATTACAATTTGATTGAAAATGTGTACCCAATAGTTGTGCCATCAAATAATCTTCATGTTCTGTAAGTATTTTTATTTTTGTTAATATTTCTTATTTTAAGAAAAAAGCTAATTGGTGTAATAGACAGTCTTGGTTGAATCAAACCTCTAATTTATTTATTGGTCCTCTGAGGATCCCAGGCGGCGGTGCTGTTTACTTTGTAATTTATTATATTAGTCATTTAGTGATCTCGATGATGCCTATTACACTGAAAATAATTCACTGCATTGCATTGACTTCGAAAGCGCAAGCTACGTCATGCAATAAGCATATAGTGAATTTTTTCCGCTTTAATCTATATATAGTATGTTTTTCATGTGTATACACTGTATTGCTGCAACTGATGAAGCTTCTCAAAGCCGAAACGGTACGCCGTCTTGCAGTGTAGAAGCATGAAATTCTATATATAGGGAAAAGCAGATAGGTGTAATAGACAGTCCTGGTTAAATCAAACCTCTAATATATATAAGTATTAATTGAAGCAGAGTTTGGAAATGTATATTTTTTCTTTAAAATTACAACGTTTCGAGCCCAACCGCTCTTTTTCAGGTTATTTTCAGTATGATTAAATTCAACAATACACTCAGATTTCATGTTCATACGCATTCAAAGTAAGAAAAAAGCACGGAAGAATATAACTTTGAAATACCATATCAAGGCACTACGTCATTTTGCATATTATTTTCATGGAATTTTTTCTTTCTTATGTATTTCGGATTTAATTTCAAATCATAGATATGATCAAGGTTTATTCCATTTGGATTATCACACATAAGTTGACCTATCCACCTCATCTCTTTATTTTTCCGCATATTTTCATCATGAAATTCATCCTCTAAAATTGTATATTCGAATCCATTGTCAATTTCTCCATGGCAAAACCTTTCATGACTTAAGACACCATCCCTAGTATATCTATTATAATTTTTGTCACTTCTTCTGTTGTTCAATCTTAGTCGTAAAGACCTAGATGTCTCTCCTACGTACTGTTTTGAACACTTTTTGCACTTTGCGACATATATAATATTTTCTGTATTGCAATCAAATGATCCCTTGATTTTGTAGTCAAGAGTCTTTGATGGACCCAGAGCGCCAGTTTCAAAAATATTCTAATCAAAATATGTATAGAATATCATCTGATATCCGGCGAAAAATTGGAAGAACAGTATGTAAAACTCATTTTCAATACCTCAGATTTTGTGTTTTGAATGGAGTGATCCCTCCTGGACTACGCATTCTTAAGCCATTTGTGGCATATGATGATCCCTCCTGGGTGCGTTTTAGAGAAGCTGTCTCGTTATCTACATGAAGAAATGAAGTCTCTTCTTAGCCACGTGCCTTCGTATATAGAAAGTACGGACGATTTCATAAGGAAATTTTAACTCGGATGTCCCACTTTTCCAACAAATATGAGATTAGCTACTTTTGATGGTGAGAATTTATATACATGCATAAAACACGAAAGAGGAATAGAAGCGTGCCGTCATTTTATGGAAATCGATAAATGGAATGAAGAAAGGATAAATAATATGTTAGAATTACTTAGGTTGGTATTAACCAGTAATATATTTGAATTTAATGAAAAAGCATACCACCAACTTTCAGGAACCGCAATGGGCACGCCGATAGCCCAAATATATGCAATACTAACTCTAGCATACGCAGAACATAAATTGAAAATAAAGGACAATAAAAAACCAGTGTTTATTTATCGATACATTGACAATGTAATTATCGGTTGGACAGGAAATATTGAGTATCTTCAGAGTTTTAAAAATATATTTGAAATGGAAAGCGGAATGACATTAACAATGGAGGTAGATAATGATGGCAAAACGTGTCATTTCTTGGATGTAAAGTTAACATTACAATCAGAAAAGGAATGGATAACTGAACCGTATCGTAAGGAATCATCAAAGCCCATTTATATGCATGCTCACTCTAATGTTCCAGCTTTTACAAAAAGAAATATCTTAAAACAGAGGCAACGCGAATATGTAAAATATCAAACAATACAAAAAAGCGTGAATACCATCTTGATATTTTACGAAAAAACCTAATTGTTCGCGGATACAATACAAAGCAGATCTACAAAATTTTTGAGACAGTTCGATATTAAAAACGTAATAATGTACTAAAACAGAAAATAAAGGAAGAATCAACAAAAATGCCGCTATGCTTTGAGTATCACCCTGCTCTTCACAAATTACCCTCAGATATAAAAAATGCAATAAACAAGTTACCGCCCGAACTAAAGTCATAAATACCATTCCCAAAGATATACTATCGATATACAAAATGCTTAAAAGCATGTTATCAAGAAGCAAAATACTTAATACAATGAATTTGAGTAAAACAAAAGAAGGTAAGTCTGAAAAATGCGATAAGCGCCGTTGTATGTGTTGCAACGAAATGACGACAACGAAATCAATTACTAGCTCAACAACGACTCTTGACTTCAAAATTAAGGGATCATTTGATTGCAATACAGAAAATATTATATATGTCGCAAAGTGCAAAAAGTGTTCAAAACAATACGTAGGAGAGACATCTGGGTCTTTACGACTAAGATTGATCAACAGAAGAAGTGACAAAAATTGTAATAGATATACTAGGGATGGTGTCTTAAGTCATGAAAGGTTTTGCCATGGAGAAATTGACAATGGATTCGAATATACAATTTTAGAGGATGAATTTCATGATGAAAATATGCGGAAAAATAAAGAGATGAGGTGGATAGGTCAACTTATGTGTGATAATCCAAATGGAATAAACCTTGATCATATCTATGATTTGAAATTAAATCCGAAATACATAAGAAAGAAAAAATTCCATGAAAATAATATGCAAAATGACGTAGTGCCTTGATATGGTATTTCAAAGTTATATTCTTCCGTGCTTTTTTCTTACTTTGAATGCGTATAAACATGAAATCTGAGTGTATTGTTGAATTGAATCATGCTGTAAATAACTTGAAAAAGAGCGGTTGGGCTCGAAACGTTGGAATTTTAAAGAAAAAATATATCCAAACTCTGCTTCAATTAATACTTATTATATATAAAAGAGTCTTTGATGGACCCAGAGCGCCAGTTTCAAAAATATTCTAATCAATATATATATATATATATATATATATATATATATATATATATATATATATATATATATATATATATATATATATATATATATATATATATATATATATATATATATATATATATATATATATATATCACTATGTTTTCCTTATGAGGAGGCATTAACACCAGGCAGCATTCTATATATCCTCATCAAATCAAGAAATAGAAACGAATTATTCTCGCAATATTCAAAGTCGCTACGTATGCCCAGTCATCCTATGTGTGACGACAAACTTCAACAACGGTAGACGCGTTTCGCTCTAACGGAGCTCATCAGTACCGTGACTTTAATAATCATCAATAGGCACCTTAACACACTCTTAAACAATGTCTGAAAAACAGAACTACCCTTAATCTGAATCATCAGAGGAAATTTAGCATAAGCTCTGTGCATGGCAGTGACTATTAAAGTTTAACCATGCATCAGGCACTAAATTCCTTTTAATAGAAATGCTGTTTTACAGGGACACTCTAAAGTGTACAAATATATAAAATATAATTTGTTGTTACACCTGCCCTGGGACACACAATGGTGTACTCGTAAATAAATCACAATGTTTTCCTCATGATGAGGCATAAACACCAGGCAGCATTCTATATATCCTCATCAAATCAAGAAATAGAAACGAATTATTCTCGCAATATTCAAAGTCGCTATGTATGCCCAGTCATCCTATGTGTGACAACAAACTTCAACAACGGTATACGCGTTTCGCTCTTACGGAGCTCATCAGTACCGTGGCTTTAATAATCATCCATAGGCACCTTAACACACGCTTAAACAATGTCTAAAGCTCAAAAAACAGAACTACCCTTAATCTGAATCATCAGAGGAAATTTAGCATAAGCTCTGTGCATTGCAGTGCGTATTGCAGTTTAATCAAGCAAAAAATTTCTTTTAAGAGAAAAGGACACTTTTATGTGTAAACGTTTTCGGGTTACCCCGTCGTCAGTAGCACAATACCAATTTTTAAATGGTATTGTACCAATTTAAAAAAGTTTGAGATAAATAACATACAATTCATTGATTTCTTGAAATTTTCCACTATCAAACCTGATTTGAAACCAGAAAATTGGCGCTTAAATTGTAAGCACTGGAAACAGAAATATTCCAAATGCCAGATTCTTTTCAATCAGATTCAATGTTGCTGATTGAATGACTGATTTGTCAACAAATACAACTGAAGATAAACCAGCTTGTTCCTTGCATTCAATTGTTGATAGGTTAGCAGGAATGCGGAAACGCAGCTATCCCTACGAAACAAATGACTACAATGCAAAATCTAATGAAATTGCTACTCTCCACAACGATGACGTTTTAATGCAGGATGATTATGATAACGGAGCCCAATCTGACAGCAGCAGTTTAACAACATCCCACGTTCTACAGGTGGTGAAAGTACCAATTTTTAAATGAAGTACCAATTTTTAAATGAAGTACCAATATCGTCAGTACCAATTTTTAAATGAATTGTAAAAGAAAGCTTGGTTAAAAACCTATGAATCCGACAGAAGCAAGGATCCCAAGCTGTGGTTTATACTTTATAAAGAAGTATGCATATGAGGCATAAGCTATACAAGTTATATAAGTTATAAGTCTAATATCTCTATATTTATAAAGATTTCTATCTATATCTCTATAAAGATAGAAATTTTTCTATAGCATAAAGGAAAGAAAATAATCGCATAATTAAAGTAGCCGCTCTTATTAAATGTAAATGAAAATTGTTTCAAAGCGATGAAAAAATTCTATATTTTGAGGAAATTAACATTTGCTAGAGATATTTGTACATGTAAATATATTTCTCCCTATACATTTTAGGTCACTGAAAGGTAACCGCATCAAGAATTTTGATATATTATCAAATCTGTTCAATTATTTATCGTATTTGTAAGTACAATTTTTAACAAAATTAATGCTTTAAAACCAATTGGGCTAACTGATTTTACGTATTTAATATAATGATAAAATAAAAATAAATAAATAATAACGCCAAATCATTTAAATCAGCTGACTGAGTCAAGATCTTCAGTCAAGATATCTTGTACTGTATATAAATTTGAAAATATTTTAATCTTAAAATTTTATATAATTTAGATTTAAATTAGGTAATTTTTAAAATACGAGTTTAATTGATTGATTAATGAATAATTAATAATGCATCATTAGAAGTCATCAGGAGGAACTGCTTTGCTATCAGGTTTCAGACCATATATCTCGACTTATCATAACAGCGGGGCCAAATACATGCTAATGATGTATTTCCTCTGATGAAATTTGATTATCTAGTGCATTATTTCAAAACTGACTTTTTCAAAATTGACTCACTGACATTTTTAGTTCTGCATGTGTAATCACTGCATAGTTTTCATGTGATTAAGGATGCTTAAGCTGTCTTGTGACCTGTTGCTTTTGTTGTTTTTCGTTATAAAAGGTGTTCAGCGCTTTTTCTATTAATCTTATGCTAAGATTATATTTTTCTTGTAACAAACTTCTTTGACAGTTATTTCTTGTCGTATAACGAACATGAAATACATAAGCATGTTTTAACACCTTGGCACAAATCTTCAGTATTTACAAGACATTCAATTAATTGCTGAACGTGTAAAAAATAACCACTCTTTGGAATGCCAAGAGGTGTAAGTAATATTTAATGATCTAATATATAAGTATATATTTTTATGGTTGTGGCACGACATTATCCTCACAGGTATTGTTCTATTCTTGATACAGCATTACGCTACTGATTAGCATGGGTGGCTCTCATCAGCCGCTGACCCTTACCTACATTTCGCGTTTAGACCCTTATTTCGTACACTGGTGCTGATCGGATTCGAACTCAGTCGTCAGTATCGCAATTCAACGCTACATCCTGTCTGGCTGCTCCAGTGGTGTAGATATACATTTCTGTATATTACTTTTGGTAGGGGATCGTATTTTAATAATCTTTGATGTATCTAAGCTTTTACTATTTATCAGTTTTCATAGTATTATATATTATAATTATACAACTTATTTAAATCTGATCCTATTATTTGTTTACTTTTAGGATTATTTAAAAGTCTATCTATATTTATGTTATCTATACATTTATTAATGAATGTTAGGATCAGTGTATATTTTTATTGTTATTATTAACATTTATTGTACGATTATAGTATTTTGTAGTACAATAATTGTCCATTATATACCTTAGCCTATCATAGTCGTTAATTAATTTTTGATTTATTGAACATATGATATCTTTAGAAAAACTTTTTATATTTACATAAAGATCTTTTAGCTTATTATCACTTAAAATTTTTTTTAAATATTTCTAATTGTTCATTTATATACATTTCTTTTCTAATATTTTTAAGTCTATTTTTCTTATTCCTTTTATCACTATGACTTCTTGGCTTGCGTTTAACCGAATTATTATAATATAGTTGTTTATTATTTACTATACCACTTCTGTCAATTCTTTGTGTTTCGTCTCTTTGTTCTTCTTCCATAGGAAGAACAAAGAGATAAGAAGAACACATCGAGGCATAGTGCCGAAATCTGATAACATAGCACTTTTCTTTTTTAATATTTTTAATATTTTTAATTTTTTTAAATATTTAAATTTTTTAATTACAAGATAAAATTCTTAATAATTTCTACTCGATGGATTAATAATCGATTAAAAATCATTAAAAGCATTTTTAATTGACAGAAATAATTTTTCGTATTTGATTTTTTGCCTATTCATCTATGAGAACAGAATTGTAGAAACTTTAGAAGAACTTTTAAATTTAACTTTTAAATTTTAACTTGCTATAAAAGTATAAATTGTATAACATCTTATATAATCATTTATTATACATCGTATAAAATACGTAGACTCAGTTATCTGATCTGATTTATCCGAAAACTCTTACCTTTGAACGGATTGTAATTTTCATCTTCTTTTAAAAGTTAAATTTTAACTAAAAAGATGATAATTTTCATCTTTTTAGTTACGCTGAAGGAAGATATAAAATCTTTAAAAATCGGACATAAAAAATAGCATTAAATAGTTTGTTCTTCTTTAATTGACTACTTAAATGTAAATGTAATCGAAAAAAACTTCAGCCATTTGTTTCAATAATTTCATCAACTGCGATATAAAAATATAATCCTATTTGAGATTCTATTTAAAGTCTATAATTGGTTGACCGCTTATACATTACTTTATGGATCTTTTATGATGAATAAAAAGTTCCAGGTGTGGATCGGTAATATTGTACAATAGTATTTTCCAAATCTTTATATGTGACTAAGGAGATAAGATTAAAGAATTCACTCGATGATAATTTATGAAGCCGACCAAATGATAACTGCAAATATAAAAATAGAATCTCATTTGAGATCATAAGTAACTTCAGAAAAACAATTTGCGAAGCGAATTCACAAAACAATTTGCAAACTTTTAGCGATTCTGTAAAATCAACTGTTTTATCCAAAAAATGCTCATTAAAAAGACATTTGTACCGTTCGAAACACTTCTCTTTTGATATTAATTGATTCTTCAAATTAAAATTTTTATCAAAATCTTTTAGAGATTTGTCAAACAATATTCTTTCTACTGTCAAAATTCAAAGTGTAAAGCATTTCGAATTGTATGTTACATTTTTTACATCTTCTTTACGTATTTTAATTATTGATAATTTGATATTATTATTTTAAAAATGCCGATGTGTTTGTTTTTTTTAATAATTCACTGTTTTCTAAAAGAGTTCGTACTGAAAGCAATAGAACATCTTGACAGTTTTTAATTATAGAAAATTATACCAAAATCTAATGATCGTTTGTGCTATTTGTTCGATTTATCAGTTATACTTGTTAAGTATAGCTGTTCGAAATGTACGGCTTTTAGTCTTGTCGAAATTCCTGAAGTTCAATTCAAGTAAATGTTACCTTTATCATGTCTCAGAACACGAATTTATAATTGACTATAATACGGATCCTCAAAATTATAAAATACACGTTCGCTAACTTTCATTTAGTTTAAGCTATATACTGATGACTTAAATATTGTGCGAAAGAAATATTGATAAATAATAAATATTAATATAAATATTAAATATTAATTTGCTAATTGATTCAAATTATAAATTTTTAATTAATATTAACATTATCGATAAAAACAAAATAAAAATATAAAAATTTATTTACTAATAATTTTTAATTATTATAAAAAATTATTTTATTTATATCATAATTTATATTACTTTATATTTAAGTAATTAAATACTTAAATTAATTTTAATTTATTTAATTAAAAATTATCAATTTTTAATTTCATTTACAATAAAAATTTATGGCTGTTGGCAAAGCTAAAATTTGTGTTACAAGTTTTAATGAATTTTTGAATTTTAGATGAAAACACATGACATTTTTTTAGATATTGTCAAATTTGTGTCGTGATAGATGGATACCAATAAGAACATAATATCATCGATAAAAACAAACGAGCATAAAAATAAAATTAAAAATTTATTTACTAATAATTTAGTAATTTATCAATTTATTAATTTTTCTCTGAGAAAGAGCCAACTATTGATTACATTGTATCCAAACACAATTTTAAAATTAAAACTAAATATAAAAATATATTTATTTTGACAAAAATTATGGTATTATGTTGATAATCTACCAAAATTAATACAGAATATAGATTTAATTCAATCTTTATGAGAGCTATTAATGAACATATTTAAGATTAATAAATGATTATTTATAGATCGGAACCAAAAACGACAATTTATTCGATAAAAAAGGTTCAGTTTAATATTTCAATGGCTGACGATATCAATATCAGAAACTATTTGGTCCTGATGATATCATCAGCTATTGAAATATTGGACTGAATCTTTTTATCGAATCAATTGTCGTTTCTTTAGTTTCATTCTATAAATAATTAAGACGATACATAAATAAAAATAAAGATAAATTAAATAACTATAAGAGATTTTATACAATTTTTATTTATATCAAGTTAAAATTTAAAATTGAAATTTAAAATAAAAGTCAATTTTTGTAAATTGACTAATAAATAACATACATTGTAGCAGAATAAGGATTAGAGGTCATTATGACGTATCTCCTATGATGAAATTTGATTATTAAATGTACCTTATTCTAATCCAAATATGTTGTTTATTATCCATCTATAAATATGTTTCGCTTAATAGTTTCAATAAATTTTTAATAATATTTTATTGATTTATACATATCCATTATAACATCTAATTCTAATAAAATTTTATTTATATTAGTTACTTATGATCTCTAATATTTATTTTAACTTGATATAAAAATCTATAAAAATCTTATATAGTTATTTATTATTTATCTATAATTTTATTTATATAAAATAATTTTATGTGTATAAGATACATAAACTCATCTATCTGATCTGATTTGTTCGAAACGTGGTCGAAACGTCCAATTGAAAGCTAGGCGTCTGTATTAGCCGCATTCAGGGTTAAGTTTCTCGCAGAAATTAAAAACAACATTGCAGATTTTAGTTATTTTTCCCTGTTCTTGTTGTAAATAAAAGTTGTATCATATTCTTCGTTAATTCTTCGGATTCAAAGCGTCATCATAATGATGATTACGCTTAATATTTAATTACTTAATATTAACATTTAATATTAATTAAAGTAAATTAATCATGCAATTAGCATAAAGAAAATTCTTTCTGCGTTTATCTATAAGAAATAAAGTATGATCATTTCGTAATGTCTTTAGTATACGTGTTAGCGTCGGATGATTTATAACTGCGGACATCTTGTAAATGGCAATTATTAATGCGGCTCATTTGCGTTTCATACAAAACAATGTTTTGTTCATCTTGTCGCGCAATAATAATTTCGAGATCCGCTTGCATTGCCAACTTTGGCCATATGCAATGCTGGCAAGGGACCGCTAGCAATGCTAGCATCTTCAGAAATTCTTCAATTTCTGAAGATGCTAGTAGTTGCTAAGAAAATATCTAAATTTCATCAAATTTTATCGTTTAACTTTACCTAATTGTTCCTTGTTATTTAAAAATTCTAATTTCAATTATAAATTCTATCTTTAATATATAAATTGTATAATTATTTATAAAATTAATTAATTTATATTTATTTTTCTTTATTATTTTATTTATATAGTATAATATACCTACACTCAGTTATCTGATTTGATTCGTCGATATGTACAAAGTCATGTAAATTTAATGATATTTTGACTGATCGGTATTATTTGAACTGTTTTTGGATAAAACCAATCTCTTATCATTAATCGACAATTTATTTGGTTCAAGGGATATAACTGAATATGGCGTTTCTTCAGCATTCAAAAATTTGGATTGAGATTTGTCGCAAATGGAAAACAGACCTTCAACATTATTGTACTAACGGGAGCTTTATTAAACAATCTACAAAACAGTATAATAAGTTAGTGTTCATAGCATATGTCATTCTCCCCCACTACGTAGTCATCCAAATACTTGGGTCTTTGTAGTCGTTTTCGGTTGCTGTAAAATACATCGACATTCGAGTCCGTTTGTCTAGATGTTGTTGATATCTCATCGTGTTGTTCGTCTCCATCACGTTCCTCTCGATTCCTATAGTCGGTCGTATCTTGGACATTCTTATTCAAATTGAACTGGTGATCACTTGTATCATGATGACCTTCGACCCAACTCCTCAGTATTTTGATAGTCTGGGGTATATATAGTGAATTCCTTTTTGATCGGATCAGGATTGGCACCTAGTTGGATTTCGTTCCTTCCGTGTATGTCCATTTATCCGTATTAAACGCGTTTATATAGTTATGAACCCTACTATGAAACATATCACATGATCTATGATCCTCGATACACAGAGCAAGCTGTTTGATAGATACTGTCGATTCGCGTCCATCACTTAAGCGGACGAGGGCATAATATGGACTGGTATTAATGAGATCGACCCTCTTCACTAAGGGATCGTACTTGCTTGTTCGATTTTGTTTCTTCAATAGCACGGGACCTGAAAAAAGTAGCCATGTCGGAATATTCTATCCAGTATAGGAACGGCGTTGGAATCTCAAAAACTTTTCGTGAGGAGCTTCTCCTGCTTGAGTACATAGGAGAGAGCGAATTGAGTGAAGCGCAGTTGAAAGGGAACTTTCCTAATGCTCGATGGGCAGCCGAGTTCGAAGATCGAGTTCGATGCTTCTCCACAGAATTCCGTTATATCTCTTTACCTGACCATTGTCGGCGGGGTTGTAAGGTTTCTTTTTCTACAGGCGACACCATTTCTGCATAAATAATCAGATAATTCGCGGGTCATGAACGAGGTCTTCCTATCGGAATGCACAACTGAAGGTGTTCCGAATAGTGCAGATATCTGACTCAGACACTTTATCACCGTTTAGGTCGACATATCGGGACAAAGGAAGCCAAATGGGAACCGCGAAAATTCGTCCACCATTACAAGCAAATATCTATTTCTAGAAGTTAATGGCATCAGTCCCTTAAAATCGATTGATATTCTTTCAAATGGTTGTGTAGCCTTAATCAGAGAAATGGCAGGCGGACAATAGAATGACGGTCGAATTTCAGCACACACCGCACAGTCCCTCACTACGCGCGTAATTTCGTCGGTCGAGAATAGCAGGTTGCGTGATCGGACAAAGTATGTCAATCTTGTAGTACCAGGATGACATAGGGTATCATGAATTAAACGTAACTGAGACATGGACGTTTTAATTGCCGCACAACGAGCTCTAGACGTTGTGTCTTCTAAAATGTTATCATCTCCGCGACGATACGTAATGTGAAATTTGTACGGGACCAATTCTAATCTCCATCGGATTAATTTTTCGTTCTTTATGCGACTTCGATTGTTTGAGTAAACGAACGCGACGCTTCATTGATCTGTTATAATTTCAAAATGACGACCCAATAAGTAGTGTCTCCAATGTTTAATACTCTCTACAATAGCTAGATCCTTCTTCTCTAAAGCGGCGTAATGTTTAGCTCCATCGTGTAAGGTTCTAGAGAAAAATGCAACTGGTCGGTTTTCCTGAATTAACACTGCCGCGATACATGAATTCGATGCATCTGTCTCGACCGTAAACATTTTTTTGTTCATCGATGTTAGTCATTGTTGCCTTCATAATTTCTTGTCTGAGATCATTGAATGCCCGTAACGCGTCGTCACACAATGGAAACGAATCGGATATTATAAACGGTCGAATTTTCTCAGAGAAACTACAAATCCACCTGGAATAGTGGGCAAACAACCCGAGTACCCGCTTCTTTTCAGTTGGCGTAGACAGATGTTCCATATCTTTAAGGACTTGAATGCGATCATTGTCTGGTAGTATATTGGCGAAAGTAATGACATAACCTAACTGGTTAATTTGTTGTTTCCGGATTTCGGATTTATCTGCATTGATGGCTATACCGTGTTTGCGAATTACATTTTGGAAGTCGCGCAGATTATGATCATGATCTTCAGCTGAGTGGCCGCAGACTATCACGTAGTCTAGATAGCCGAATACATCATTGAGGTTCTGTTCAGCAATGATGTTGTCAATTGTTATCTGAAAAACTGCTAGGGAATTGGTTAATCCGAATGGAACGCGACAAAACTGGTACAGTCGTCCTCCAGCTTCAAACGCAGTACATATACGTTCATTAGGGTGAACCGGCAATAGGTGATACGCTGATTGTAAATCGAACTTACTAAACACTCTATAACCAGCGACTTCTGTACAATGGTATCTATTCGAGGCAATGGGTATGCGTCCAGATGTGCGATTTTGTTTATAGTCTGTGCATAATCCACAACCAGCCTAATATTACCTCTTGGACTCCGCACCACAAGAACTTGGGCCCTCCATGGTAATCAACTGGGCTCTATAATATTCTCTTTGAACATCGATCAACTTCTGTTTGAATAAATCGAATATGGTCGGAACTGTATTGTCTTGATCTGATAAATGCAGGTTCACAATTGGTTGCCAACGACGAAAACAATCGAGGTGGATCGACTTTCATCCGTGATAAGGCATTGAGATACAATGGACCGTTTGTACCCTTAAAGTTCATTGTAACGGACTCGTTATTCGACATAAATGGATGACTAGTATGACGTCGTAACTGATGTCAGGTAAACAGAGCAGGCGTATGTCATTTTTGTTGCGGTTTGGAAGTTGACCGTTGGCAGATCAGCAGCGAACAAACGTTGATGTTTGACCTTTCGTCGCATAGACACCGTTTCTCTACATGGTGTAATATTCATCTTGAGCCATTTTACGAGCTTGATGTCGATAAAGTTCTCGGAGCTGCCAGTGTCGAAGAGTGCAAGTACATCACTCCCGTTTACTTTGATGGTTTGCTCGGCTATTTGAAGACCATGTTTACTCGTAGATTTGAGCAGCACTGTTGTCAAAAGCGAATCGTGACGATGAGTGCCGATCATGTTGATACGAGATTTCTGTTTCGGTTTCGAGCGACATACTTTGGAAAAATATCCAACTTTACCGCACCCGTTACATGTGCTATGACGCGCAGGACATGCCGATCTCACGTGCCAACCTTTCCCGCAAAAGAAACAAACCTTGGTTGTTACAGCAAAAACGGCAAGATCATTTGCTGAGTGATTCTGTTCTCGACCATCATCATTCGCATAGACAGTGTTAATCTGAACATCTCGCAATGACAGACTTTGAGAATAGCTGGCGGAATGAAGTCGAGCCATTTCCAGAGCTCTCGCTTTTGAATATGCTTCATCAAGATTGAGGTCATTGCATTTTAGAGTCATTGTCGTATGTAAGACGATTGAAGACCTGCCACGAACGCATCGCGCATCATCAGACTCTTATGTTCAAGTGCTGAGACTGTTTTGAAGGTGCATTCTTTACTCAGGGTTTGATTGCATATTTGCCTGTCTACAAGTGCTTAATTTATGTCGCGCGGAGACTTCGTTTCGGGACTTTACATATAGCTGTTCCAATCTATCCATTGCTGCGTCGAACGACTAGCATTCGCAAATACATAGGGTTGATTAATTGAATTTAAACTATATATATGTATATATATAGACCATCCGACTGACATGATTAACCAACACCTCCAATCGATCGTTTGCTTGAAGCTCTGTCATCGATGTCAAATATTTCGAAAAGCGACGTTTCCAGTGCGCTCCGAGCAACGGAGCGTCGACATCGTTGGACTGAGTTGCCAGAGCTTCTGGTATGAAAATCTTGTCCATTAACAATTGTTTAATAAATTGTACAAACGGAAGCTATATTAAACAATCTACAAAACAGAATAATAAGTTAGTGTTCATAACATATGTCAATAATATATATATATATATATATATATA